>JTDE01002876.1:3756-49219 GCA_014338405.1 Paragonimus skrjabini miyazakii | reverse complement strand
AAAATATAGCAATTTTGGATAATCCGCTGATCGAAATGAGTAGGTGTTACGGAGATGATCCCATTGTTTCATCCAATCAACTGTTCTAATTTGTTTGCCCTACTACCTGCTGGCAGTTTGTTCACATCAGATCAATAGATTATTGCCCTCTGATGGGTTGGTTATCAGACTGGTCACATCAGACAATGACAATTTCATTTTGGTCCTGGTTTGAGTGATATAGACTAGTGTACACTCTCACATTTCGTGCTCTGACTCCGTATGGTGGATGGATTACAACAAGGTGACCTGCCCAGTTGTGGATATTCTGATCACTCAAATCGATGATAGTTCGAGATGGTAATATGCTACAGTCAGTGGCATGAATGCATCCAATACATCTCTAGTATTTTAAATTAGCTTTTGTTCCCTTTTCGATAGTTATTTTCTTCCAGAACATTCCTCGTCACTGTTGCGATGAATGGTGGTCTGGATCACAATACCTTCTGATCCGGCTCATAGCCATTATGAACGAGCGGATGATTCATCCGACAGCCTATCACTTAGAATAGGTGGCTCGTCTAATTTTGAGTTGGTTTTAAATGAGACAAATAGCCAAATATAGAAAATCAACCACGACAGAGAAACAAGTTATGCACAACATTTGGGATGCTTATATTTGCATCAATGGTTGATCTTTTTTGTAATCCAAGAGAAAAACACGTATGATACAGTGAAGTAAATCTGGAGTTTACACAGAAAAACGGTCAATAAGTCAGGTCGGATAAACGGGCTATGTGGGTCTACTAAGATAAAGGGTGAACAAGTCACGAGAAGAGAGATAACCCCAAAATTCGAACTGGATAGCCAAGCTCGAAAGTTGGATACAATGCACGTGAGAGGCTCACACCGAGCAAACAACCAAATCACAATCTCAAGGTGATGAGAAGAAGACTCGGAGCTGCTACATTACAGTGCGAACCTGCCATGTTTCTGTGCAATGCCGAAAGGACCTAATTGGGCTTGGGGTCCCTGGGACATGGAAAGCAGAGGATGCCCATCTAGATCACGTCCTGCTAGGGAAGGAAGTGGGCAAATAGACCACAATCACACTAATATCATCACGGTAGTATCGGGCAACAGTGGCGGGCATGGAAAAATGCGCGGAAATTCGTTGCGGGTCCATAGTGTCGCCACCCAATGCGGTGCGAATGAGTCGGGTGGCTGCAGTGTCTCCAGGCCCGCAAAGCGATGGATTCTGTAAAGCAAAAACACAGCGTAACTAAAAATTTTAAACCGTATTACGCCCTTCAGTGAAACAAATGCAGATACACTGACATTGATGCAAAACTTTAGAGTTAGGAACACAAGTGCGGAACCCGTTAACTTGATTTTAAGTTTAAAATATCGACGACACAACGGTCTTTTTAAACTTAGCATACCACACCGACCTCATCTCACAATATACCTGAGAAGTGACATCAATAAACAGAGCAGCGATACGTGATCCGATTTAATTAGTATCATACAATGTGACGATGTACGGCCTATGTGGCATCAAACACCAAGCGATAAAGAAGTTGAGCATATTGTAAATTTGACCTGCACACATCACTTCTACGTGTCGTGGAAATCGAGCTTAATACACTCAAGATTCAGTAAATGAACCTTCATGAAAACAGCTACGTCTCCAAAAGTATTCCACTTTCAGTGTTGCAAATGTCAGCCTATTACCCATCAGCCAGTCTGGACTATCTGAAATGATTCCGATGAATTTCATGACAGTGATGAACACCTAAAGAAGACATCCATTCGAATTCACAAGAAAATCTTCAAACCAAAATAGATGGAAAAGCATAGGCTTCTTGTTTGAATCTAATCACAATTCAAAAAATTAGTGATTGGCAATAATCTTGGGGGTAACACTGCGATCCAAAAATTTTCATACGATCAAGATAAGGCGATCGAGCACCTAAGTGCACATTAAATAAACGTACGATATTTACATTTATGCTATTGGTTCGGCCAATCGGTTACATGATTTTTTCATTTTCCACAGTTCCAGCACTTATCACACGGTGATTCATCGACTGTTGGCAGGACAATTAAGAATCAGTAGACTAGCAGTGCAACTGTCAAACTAACACGTCTCAGCTGACTTCGATAAGATTAAGCACCATGTTATCAGTTACTGCCGTAGCAACCAACGCCAACAAAGTATGCCCAATTTGAATTGAGGACGAGTGACACGATTCCGTAAAAATGCATTATAACAGTGTATATAACTGAATGCCGTATTCCATACTGGGTTCACGCAAAAATCTGAATGTCTGGGAAGGTTCTGAAACTTTCAGAGATAGTTTCCGAACCTCGAGCACGGGTGTAATTATGACGTTACAGTGTGTATAGCTGGGAGGAGTGTGCCAGCTAGTTCCAGGGCTTCCTGCGGTCCATAATTGCTTATACAGATAACACATTGTGTAGATAATACAACACGGCCACTATGCACACGAGTATGCAAAAACCCTGCCATAGAATTCTATCGACTGCCTCCGTCCCCGTCTGACAACCTAACTGTGATTATGATATCTTGCGGTAAATGCATCTACTCGTCGGAGTGGATCGCATTCAACGGGCGTTAACCCATTTAGGATGGGTACGGTCTGTTGAAAATGAATGGCCCTCCAAATTATTCACTCTCCCACAGACTCAAGAATAGTTATTTGCGAGCAATCTGAGTGCATTTTGAGGCATCATGATGCACACAGAAAATTAAGAGACGACGATGTAGGCATGCACAGCACTTACGCAGTCGTAGTCGTACCAGTGTTGTGCGACCACATTTACAGCCTCTTTCGCAGACAGCATGTCCCACAGACCATCCGTGGCCAAAATGAGGAAGTGATCGCGATGCTGTACGAGAGGTCGCCAAACCACTTGGGGAGTGGAGTACAAGTAAGGTGGAGTGGAGTAAAAGGAGGGCATGATGGGGTAGTTTGGAGGGAGATCTAACAAACGGGCCACGTGCTTCAACTCTTCTGCGGGCCATTTGAACCGGATATCACCGAACGCCCGGAGTGGCATCAATTCACCTGAACAAATGCCAGCAACAAAGTTTCATACTGATTGCAAACACAAGAATCGAGGTAATCGAATAGATGATTGGAAAAACTGAACAGTATTCGAACTCAACCCTACCTGCGACCGGAGGCGGAAATTATGAAAAAAGACTCACAATATTGGTTTCAACCAAACTGTTGATAGTGATTTAGAAACAAATTGAAGCTGCCCAGTGTTAAAACGGTTTTAGGAGTAACAACTGAGCCTATTGTAGAAAATCAATGAGATTGCCATGAGGCTGAGCAGTCACTAAACAAATGTATGCAACCATAATGACATTTATTACACAATGGCAGTCTGTGGGAAAAACCTCTTCCCATAAAACTAGTGCAAGTCGCGATTCAACGCAAGTGCTCCTTTAAAAGGCACGTAGGACTCCTTCGTATAAATAACATTACTGAGTCGAATTGTGGAGCTACTGCTTTAGGACTAGTACAAACAATGCAGAGATGAAGCAGATAACCATTTCGCTTCATTAACACTCTCCACTCCAATATTTTAATGCCATTCAATATTAGCAAGATAGGACGATGACATGAACTGCGAACTACAGACAGGTAATTGTAACAAGTTACAGTTATGAGTGGAATCGTACCAGTGGAATAAATCACATGTAGAAAGATTTAGGTCATGGTTATCTTACTAGGTGAGATGTGAAATATCTTACTCAGTTCGGTTGGAAACTTGGGCAAATAACAACTCAGTTTGAAAAACGCTACTAATCAAAACACAGTCTGCGGAATAAATTGGATTTAGTGAACTGATAAAATATCACTGATGTAAAGGTGAATATGTTTGTAGAAGCAAAATTAATGCTGAGGACAAATATGTGAGTAGACAATGATAATTCTGAAGAATTTTAGTTCACATTGTAAGCAAGTTAGGCCAGGTCACCGAGATAATCAATTGGCTCACCGAGAAGTCGGTCATCCCGAATAACAAAATCCGATTCGTGAACCGGATGACTAGATTTGAGTCGTTGTACGTCAGCCTCATTTTCCGAGTTGTGTGGCTCCACTAACAGTTCAGCCTTCCAGTCGAGCGGTGAGTAGGTGGAGGGAGGTAGTTGTGGAGTTGCTGCGGCAGAAGCCGGTGGAGGAATAAAGCTGCCTAACACAGCACCACAATCGCCCACCTATACAATAGAGGCAGGGAGAAAAGTGACGGAAATCGGTCAAACAATGTTCGAGGATTCATCATAAGATATGTTAGGTGTCTAAGAACCGTGTACATGCAATGCTATCCCCACAAATAAACACAACGCTTCATCAGAAAAGAAATAAGCTGGGTAGGCAAGAAAAGAAAAAAATCAAATCAGGTCAGTCGCCAAATCCACAGCAACGCTTATTTTGAGCAATTGTTCAGTGGTGGGGAAAAGAGAGATCATAAACCACAGGGTGAAGTAGAACTCTAAAAAATCACGTACACAAACCAGCAGAAGACATGTTGTATGACAGCACACACCTTCGTAATTACAACTGAACTAATGCCATGCATTGTTTTGGACCAGTTTAGGAGATTGAGAGGGCTGATAGCAAGTGTAACACATGATTAACACTAACAGTCAGGGATAGATAGACAGTAGCTATTCTGGTTAATGTTTTACTTAACAAGCTTACAAACAACTGACGTCTATAAGAAGCATCTATGCAAAAAAAATATGTTGGAATCTTCGGATCCCTTCAGCAGAATTATGAAGTCATCGACTGCTCTGATTACTACATTAACCGGCTATGAAGTGAAAAAGCAATAAGTGTATACACTTCTTTTTGCAAAATTTTAAAATACAAAGGAAACAGCAATAACAAAAAATCAAAACCACGTAAAGAAAAAAATTAGTGAACGAATTCCACTGTCATTTTCTGTTCGTGCTAACACTGTTCAGTTAAAAACGTTTTTATCATGAAACCGAGAGTTGGCAGGCAGACAGACTGTTATCAGAACTGTATAGAACACTATTATATATTTATTACAAAAACGGCGGGTACAATAGAACGGTATGACTACACTACGATAAAGAGAACGGTATATTGTGACAGGTGCGCAAGACAGTCACCATAATCATAGACAGCAAGACAGGGTATTGGACTGTACAGTGCGCGCGCGCATAGCATTTGGTGACGTGCCCCCCCCCCAGCCATTTGTAAAAGTTAGGACGGGAACATGCTATCCAAATGACTCTGACATAAGCGCCTAACATTTCCATACAATTAGTTCACTGTCATAAGATGTAAGGAGGTCAACAGATAAATCGTCAAAAATGGTAGACGTCCGTCTTCTGAACTAGGAACTCCGTAGTTCACCAAACATTAATGGCGAATAGTCCGACACTGTAACGTGAATGTTACGATTTACGTGTTGAGTTAACTGCGAAAGACAACGACGACTAACCACCGGCAACAACTTTGGCAGATGCCTCTTTACTTACACATGATATTAAGCTGTTTGTTTCTGAGCGCATGTTGTATGCATCTGAGCGTTTCAATGCAGATTCATCGGGATTTCATGCAGTAGATCCCCTTCCAAACTCCTTTTCCTCATTTTTACCACTGATGATGCATACTTTTATCATACCCTTTGTTTGCTGAATCTCAGCTTACATAAATATTTTTTCACATAATTGTATGGTTATAAGGTTACCGTATCAACTCTTGTTTTTTATTGCTATCAATGAAGATGGTCTCGATTTAAGCTATGAAAACGTACGTCACTCATCAGTAAATTAGTCACTGCAATGAATGGCGATGTCTTCATAAGTTTGCAGACCTAAGATTATGTTATCACCAAACAGTTTCTGGGGCAGCTATCGGACGAACGCATTCGTACAAACATCCGGAACATTATCAAATATGAGTGCACGCGTCCTAATAGCAAAACAACTGACGATCTAACGAGTTTCAAACAGTAGCCAACTGATAATCTGATAAGCACATGAACCCGGTGCGCGTTAGATAAGCACACAAACACACTCAAACATAGTGAATGGCAACGTCAGCGTTGCAGTACTGATGCACCCATTTGTAATCCGGATAAGTAGATTGTCGTTCGCATACCCGAGGTCGTCAGTTCAACTGTCCAAGCAGAAGACGTGAAAAAACTGTTCGGAAAGCAGCATTAGACAACAGACTTTCAGTTGAGACAACTAAGATAGGTCACGTACATATACAGGGGAATTGCGGACAACGAGAACGAAATCAGCAGGCATTCCTCATAGATAAACAGATGGAGATGTATATATTTGGGAAGGCGATCCTATTAGCAAGCCACACTTTTTTATCAACACGTACGCAAAAAACTTTCAAGTACACGCATGTTTGTAGATTTCGACAGACGCGTACATGTGTGTGAATACATGAGCGTGGTACAACAGCCACAGTGGCACCAGGTATGAAAGTCGAATATGAGATAGGTGGGCCTGTAAAGCGAGTAGGAATTCACAGAAGATAAACGAGTGGTGCCATCATGTCAGCGTTATGGATTTATAACCTGCACAGGTTAGCTTGACATGGAAAGGTTTCACCTATTTAAAGAGATCACATGGGTCTCCAACGTACGGATAGTTCTTATTTAGTGCACATCGTATAGCACTGCATCGAACTACTCATAATACGTATGAACGACACTACTCGTATGAGATGGGGACGAAATAATATGAAGCCTTGGCGTTCTTGTTTCGATAACATGGCACCATGAAAGAGAAGATCACAACACAGTGCACATAACCTCACCAGGTGGTGGCCCCGGACTGCAAAGGGGTTAAAAATGCATACCAGACTGTAAACTCATAAGTGGCCATCTCTCAATATCAACCGCTTGTTTGAATAGCACGTCAAAAGGTTCCACCTCTCGTCTGAGTACACAATCAGCGCTCGCGAGAAACAAACTTAGCTGAATCATGGCTTGAGGACTCAGACTATGCATACTGATGGAATATGCGGACACTGATGCAAGAAAGAATTAGCTAGCCCATGTTTGAATGTGACCGATTTTGGACGAATTGTTCGAGGTTGTTTTGCACATTTATTATGAGTCGTACGTCGTGAAACCCCCAACTGAGACTGAGGTTCGCAACTGCATCTCGGCTCTCAATCGTAATAAGGCTGCTGGTCCAGATGATATCTTGCCAGCACTTTTCAGAGGGTGGAAAGGCCTTGACTCAGCTGTTTCAACTTTTGTGGATGATGGAGACCATCCCTCCGTGATGGGGTCACGCGATAATAGTTCCTATATTCAAGAAAGGTATCAGGAGCTCTTGCGAAAACCATAGGGGAATTAAGTTGACCTCAGTCATTTCAACGGTTCTGGCACTCACTATACTTCGTCGACTCACTGCAGCTCGTGAGGTAAACATTAGAGAAGAACAGGCAGGGTTTCGCCCAGGGCGGGGTTGTATAGATCACATTTCTACCTTCCGTCAAATTCTGGAGCAGCGTCATGTGTACCGTCGGCCAACAACCGCCATATTCCTCGACTATAAAGGTGCATTCGATTCAGTGGACCGATCTACACTTTTAGAGTCGCTTAAACGCAGGGGTGTACCGACTAAGTATGTGAACACACTGTCGGCGCTTTACTCCCATGCTTCACCTCAGGTTAGGGTTTACGGTGAATTATCTGACAGTTTCAGCACCAGCAGCGGCGTTCGTCAAGGCTGTTCCCCTTCACCATTTTTGTTCAAATTCGTCATGGACGAAATAATGGAGGATTGTCTCCGGCAGTCACAAGATGCCGGCGTGTACATCCTACCTGGTGGAAGGCTAACTGATCTTGAATATGCTGACGATAAGATGTTGTTGCTTGACAACGTTCAAGCGGCACAAGCAAAGCTAAACGCAATTTCGCGTTCTGTTAAGAACTTCGGAATGCGCTTTGCAGCCTCGAAATGCAAAGTGCTTCTGCAACATTGTTGTGATTACGTAAATCTAATGTTAGGTAATGAAGTCATGGAGGTTTTTGACCGATTTGTATATCTGGAATGCTGCATCAGCGGTGGCCGCGGAGGTGTAGAGAATGAAATAGAGGTGCGTATTTCAAAGACTAGGGCGGTGTTCGGTAATCTGAAAATCATATGGGTCGCGTATATCAGGTAACAGTGAGGACTATATTACTTTACGGCAGCGAAACATGGCCGCTCAGGGTAGAATACCTGAACCGTCTCCAGGAATTTAACCACCCATGTCTGCGTTCAGTCGCTCGTGTCGGGTGGCACCAACGAGGAGGTTAGGAAGCGGATGTTTGGCACTGATTAGAAAACGAGTTCTTTTGTTCAGTCACTACATTTGCACAGACTGAGATGGTTAGGTCATGTACCAAGAATGTCAATTAGTCGTTTGCCACGCCGAGTAGTGTGCCGACGCTGCGGTCGATTGGCGTAAGGTGCGAGGTGGACAGATGATGACCTGGCGTGGAGAAATGAAATCGTTCACGAAGGGGTTGGGCACTGTAGATCGGGTTCGTGTCCCAGGCTGGGGCCCTCGCGACTCACACAGTCAGTGGTTTTAGACGTTAGGTGAGATGGTGGCTAACCGAGCTCAGTGGCGTGAATGTTGTCGTTGTTTGGCCAAGTTGTCTGTGAAGTGAGTGCACTTAAAGACGCAGGGCAGTGAAAGCCGTGAGAAAGCTGTCTTGCTGATGACGCCTTGATGTTGTATGTTTGAATATAGACGTAGCTATTTATAGTGATTAGGTTCCCCCACTTTTTCTTCTTTCTTTCTAAACAGGGTTTGTTTCTTCTTCTTCTTGGTTGTGTGGCAGTTAAGCATCAGTGTGAACCACTGATGTATTGCTGTCTATGATGATGATGCCGTGAAAACCAACGTTATGGCGAATTGGCACAACCGGAAACCTGACTGATTGATAGCTATCAGTGGACTCTAATTCGGCAAATCAAGTGTCATTAATAGCCAGGTTTGACTATGGTCACTTGTTTTAGGCATGAATAGTCTTCGATGGATATTTGTTAACCAGAACAACGGTCGAATTGGAGATTAAAGACTACGATCGTAAGCGGATGTCTATTTGTGAGTGGTGATGTACTTGGTTACACTGCGTAATATTTTTCGTAACAAACCAATCATTGATGATAACGGCCTATGAGGTGTGAAAGTACTACAAAAACGTTCGTGATATGCTTAAATGTTACAGTACACACCATTCACAACAATGTTCGGATTTCATTTGGAACCGAATACTTCCCAGTACTAAGGGTACAGTTTGAACTCGCTTTTGCTACACATAAACCTCATCCTAGTCAAATAATCTAATACGGAGACAGGCATAGCGTGTCTCGTGACAAAATGAAAGTTCTCATCCACCTCTACGATTACACATTGAGTCGATATCGATATCCTGCGAGAAATTATCTTCTACACATATGTGCAGGTCTGAATGTATACCATATTCTTTTGCGAATCAAGCATAACTATAATTCATTTGTCGTTGAGTAAACGAAGAGATGTCTGTTGTCGCCAATAATCATTTTTTCCCATTATAGGCAGCTATGATACACGCCGTAATGTCTTAAAGCACATATACAATGCTGAAAATACATTTCCAGCGTTTACTTCACAAGGTATTTACAAGCATGCGATTTTACGAGGTATTTGTGAATAGCATCACAAACCTACACAGAAAGGCACTAGAGATAGCCTGAATAAGCTACAGGGAGTTTGACAGGAAAAAATGCACGTAGAAACGCTCACAGCGTGTTTGTCAACGACGGTATGGACATTCCTACAATGCACGGTCCATCACAAGCTGCTATATGGTCAACTGGAAGTATTGAGTTAGGCATGCCAGATCATACCGCAAGGGCTTAGATCTACAGGAATTTACTGCAACCACATTCGCTATTAGTGTCCTCCGTTCAGAATGACCGGATATTTCCATGAGACAGTGCTCTCCGGTCGATAGGACTACACAAGATAGGTTAACTCTTTATACAACAAAAACTGTTCTTGTCAAAGTGAATTCACACTGTTGTTCAGTCAGAATAAGATGGACTAGACACACGAAATAATCAAGAGTGGGGCGAGAACAACGATAAGCAAACTGAATGAAACTCGGACGTTCATCTGAGTCTCTCTCAGTGCGAGAATTAATTTAAAAACACTAAGTTACAAGTACACATGAAATCGGGTTTACAAAAATTAATCAGCTACAGAGTTATACAAAAACTTCGAACATTCCTTCACAACGACCGGTTATCAAAATAGCCAGGCGAGTCTGCAGTGATAGAATTTAACATAATAGATTCTTCATAAACAACTGACTTCTCAACGAGGAGAGATGCATCAGCAGAAACAAATAGGAATGATTTCAATTGAAATTACGATTCAATTCAACACTGATAATGAACTGCATCGCAAGCGGCTTGAATTTACCTAGTATTGTCGTCAATTGTCAGAGTTCACCGTAGTTCGTTACCGATACTACTTCACTGCACACCAAGTTTGGTCGATTTAACCCGTCTACTACATCCTCATAGACAGCAATACATCAGTGGTTCGCACTTATGCTTAACTGTCACACAACCACGAAGAAGAAAAAGCAAGCCCTGTATAGGTAGAGAGGAGGAAAAAGAAGGGGGATGGGAAGGGACCTAACTACTAAGAATGGCTACGTTTATATTCAAACATACAACATCAAAATGTCTACAACTTGAAAACAAACAACCGAGCCATGAGTGAAAGTAAGGCGTCAGCTACACATCAAAGTGCATCTCATCAAAACATAATCTTTGACTTTTTACGTGATATTTTTCTTCCCAGAAAACCTTGTGAGACATCAGGAAGAGAAACTTAGCGCGAATAAGACTGGTTTCTCAGGGGCAGCAAACATCAAAGTGAAAGTTTAAGCGGCTGTAGCCGGGTACATGTGCCCTTGAAATTGTCTCAGAACCAATTATAGTACACAACAGACTAGCAGTACCAGAGATCGGATTAGTGCGGAAGTTACATACAATACATAAATACATCACGACGCGCAACCGAACACATTTACATGTTCCCGTCGACTGACTGATTGCCCCAGACTCTCAACACATGTCCATAAACTTATGTACACATAACAGACGATTTGATCGCAACTAGGTCGGAGACCGCAATGATCACCGGTGTCAATATTCTACCTGTTAACCAACCACCGATTGCATACGTAGCACAACACACTAGTAACTGTGAGTAGCGACACAGTGGATTTCAAGGTCCGCAAGATGATACGGAACATCGATCGTGCTTACGAAGAGAAACGATCAAAGGAAGCATTCTCCAGGTTGCCAATAGATTTTTCAACTACTATCAGTTTCGACAAACAATGCACGATGGCACAAGTGCTCTTTCAACGTGCGGAGTACGCAGTCCAATTAAAACAAGTGGTTTATTCGATAATCCGATCAACTATGGTCATACGACGTGAGTAAATGGGTCAGAGAGGTTATCAAAAGGCAAGATTACTCACACTCCCCTCAACTTTAACCATGACAGATACAATCATAGATCAATTCGGTTGGATTTCACTCACAAACCCAGGAGTAGGTTTGCTTGTGTTACAGTTACCGCACGAAACGATAAACCAAAATAAAAACCCAGAAGGCAAAAAGTAAGAAACGTAAAGAACAAAATCGGGACTAGCCACAAGCCAGATAAGGAACTGAAAGGATAGCTGGCAAGAGCCTGAACAATACTTCTAACGAATTATATACCATCGAGTGTCACTGACCAACTCGAATCGCACCTCGATTGCCCGCAGATTTGCGGTTGCCGTTCTATAGTTAAGTGTAATCAATGTTAATGCTGTTGTCTGTCATAACCGGCTCGAAGAGGGCGTAGCCGTAACGACGCGCCTGTCGGTGCACTACACAGTATTCTGAGACTACGAATAAAAATCAGTTTGTCGATCCTAGGAAGCAATCACAGAAGCAAGTACTATATTGATCGGCCTTTCGAAGCTTGCTAAACCCAATAGCACTTTAAAAAAAACAAGCCTCAGCAACTTATCTGGAAGAATTGCAACCCAAATCAAGAAAACCCATTCTATTGGCGCCATCAGCAAAATTGCATCCACTTGATCGTCAGCACGAAGTGTGCGAAGAGTGGCGGCCAGATCAAGCAATCAGATTCTTTATCACTTACCTGAGCCACATAGAGCTCTTTGCCGCTGTACGGAATGAACGCTGTGGTGACCACGCAGCCACTGAACACAATGCGCAATAACGCTTTGTCCAATGTGGGACCACGGTAACTTGGCTGAGCAGACAGGGACATGTCCAGGTCCAAGCGTCGAAGACTGTCACGTAGAGCCCGGCTTAACCAGGCAACGCGATCGTGAAGTTGAGCGATATCGGCAGCAAACATAGCTGAATTCAATGAGTGCGCGTTGGTCGATTGATTACGATGTGGACTGACAACCTGTGGAAATGAGGGTTGTAAGAGAAGGTGGTTCGGGTTTCTGGCGGTCACCGCCTCCTGGATGGAACGATGTGAGGCGACCAGAAACCCATCAGGATCACAAATATCTCCCAGAGGATTGTCATCAAAGCACGATTCTGGAGAAGTATAAGAAGACGGGAAATCTTATGAGTGTAACCACGAACGCAGAAGCACTGAAACAGGGAGAATGGACTTCAACGTTACAAACCATTTTAACCTCAGGCGTGTGAGAAAAGAAGGGAACAGTCTGATTCACTATATCAGTTGGCCTAATCATTGCGATTTAATGCAAGTACAAGCAAACATAGAGTCACAGAACATGTAATAAACAGATAAAACAAACACGTAACAACGATTAGTAAACTTCCAATGAGTGGTCAAAAAGTTCGATCGTTCCCAGTTGAGTATCACTCACAACTGACTACCCAATTTGAAAAACGAGGCCAGAATCACATTTGATTAGCAGCTTAAAGCTCATGAGTAGTGCCCGGACAAATTATGAACTTTGGCCAACGTGCTTCGACGATCGTGTACTGTGGTAATGCAAAAATGTCTTGTTTGATATACAGCATATATATATATATATATATATATATATATATATATATATCTTCAGTCTTCAGTCTGGAGTACGCGTATGAATAAACTGCATAAAATGAGAATGACTGCTGCATATATATAGAAGCAGCACAAAGGATGCTGCAATCACTGGGCATCCAAATATCACACAAGCCAAACTCAGTACTCTATTTAGTTTTGGTGAACGCTAAGGATCGTGTGGAACCACACGAACAATCTGGCGTGGTCTAGGTGATTGCATGTCTGCGGTTTGACCAACAATATGTAGGAGAGACAGGTAAACAGCTTCGCAAACGCGTGCACGAACACAAACTAGCGATGCGACGGCTCAACTCTAGATCACAACTGTGGCATCACTGCGCTGACACAGGCCACGAGGTCAAGACAGATCATGCGAAGGTGGTCGCACGGGCAAAGATGAAAAGAGAACGGCTCGTACTGGAGGCTCTTTATTCGTGCAATTCGTTCAATCAACACGTAGATATAGACAGCCACTACGTCAGCATCGTTGACACTGAAACGAGAAACGAATGAAGACAGACCGACAGGCGAACATGGTGAACGGCAGAACAATCTCTTTCCAACACATTTACCCGTTTGATGACGGATTCTAGTTTGGATTTGAAACGTCACAATAAATCGTCCATTGCCCAGTGTGCCCTTTTTTAAATACTTTATATATATATATATATATATATATATATATATATATATACTGACACTTGGATGCCAAAAAGAAGAAAAAAGACCATCGTTATAAGATAACGGAGAACAGATGGGACGTCCTTCATACAAAACGTAAAGACTGACCCCTCAAGTGTACAACATTAAAGCGGTCGCACTCTGTAAATAAACAAATGAGTTACCAAAGTGAATTGGACAAAATCAGCAAGGCAGTTTCTAGCTTCGTTGTGATCTTCCCTGTCGTGATTCATCACGTGTGCTTACTCAATTCAAACAAACGATGTCAAGCAGTTACGCCAATTTGGTTTGTTAGCAGTCTCACCTACTCAAACGCCTCATCGCTGGCTACGAGTGAACACTGATCGAGCCCGGGAGACAAATGTGAAGTACGCTGGTTAATCTACTGATAACTCTTCAGTCTTCTGCATCAACACATTACTTATTCTCTCTGCGTCTTGTTCCAGCCGGCTGCAAAATTGCTAAGTAATACCCGGCGTGAGTGAACGAATGAACTTGTATAAACATCGCTATCAATGATCCGCATCCTAACCTAATCGATGCTTATCCGTAAGTGCTAACTTCGAGTGTGTTTGAACGCCGATATTAAAAGGCAGACACATGAACAGAGTTTAGATATGCCCTTCTGGATGGCTATATTTCACATCGTTCTCATGAAAACAGAAAGGCTCCAGAGATATGTTTTCATTTCTACACATGACGTTGATTAATGATGATAACCCAAGCCTTAGAGATGAGGAATCCGGTTTTGCATTTTGCTCCTCTGACGCAGCTAACATAAATTCTCAAGTATATGAACCAGTTAACAATTTCCTTATATGGGATGATATACAAGTAACGTCGATACTCTTGAAGAAACAGTTTGAACATTAAGGTCATAAACCGAATCCCCAAATAATTAGCATAGCAATAAATATCGTCTTACTTTGTGTGTCGTATGTGAGCAACAACTAATTGTCGATTTATCGTAATCTCCACTCCACTATGCAAGAGGTCTACACTGGCATTCAAGGTGTTGAAAACAATCATCCAGCATTCCGTCAAATATGATAGCAACGTTCCTACGATCAGTTCAAAAAACTTTTAATATACATCTGAACTTGAATGCACACTGTTAGTTTTCTGACTGTGTGCATCAAACCACGGAGTCGAACTCACCTTTGTAGTGAAGAGGAACAGCAGTAGGTGGTACGTAAAACATAGCTTCAGGAGCCATGCCTGCTCTTTTCTAGTGTTTAACTCACGATCTACAGTAAATCGTTGAGGTATACGGGACCCACAATTCTGGTTACGATCAGCACCAAGCTAGCTACCGTGCTATTTTTGTAAAAACCCGTGCTTCTTCTCCTAGATACGGAAAGCAATAGCGACTGATCCGGCCATGAGGGAAAATCCCAACAGTCCACGATAAAAAATGACTCGGTCAAGGTGTGGGCTAATTTCATGCTAATTTCTCCGGAACGTTCGGGTACAACACTTCAGTATTGTGTTGATTAGCAGACTGTTTGGGAAGCTTCCCTTTGAGGGATTTCTCGTAAAGTTCACCTCGCAGAATGGTACTCATTTTGAGCTAAATAATCGACATGGCTGATGAAATCAGACATCATTGCAAACCAGTCAGGCCTTCGGTGACGGCTGACGAAATCAGTCATCAACATAGAACTGAGGGGCACGTCGGACCAACTAGAAGGAGGCGTGAAAGTGAGCGTGGGTGTCGCGCAAATAGGAGACGTGCGAGTGACTGTGGGTGTCACGCTAGCCCGAAGAACCAGTCACAGCGCAACGCCTACGGAATTGGCCCTACTTGGCCACTTGTTCGCGAAGTGGCCTAAACAAGCGGACAGTGATTCAACGAGTAAATGGCCATATTTGACCACTATTTCATGCTATATATTTACAGACATTTCATTCATTTGTCGAACTGGTAGTCGGTAATACAGCGTGTTTTCCCACAGTCGTGTTCTTCTTGACTCCGTGCAAGTAGATTGGATGAAGCCGCATAGCAGAGACCCAGGTCTAGCAGTCAAGCCATAATAGAACGTTTTGACAAGAAAAGGCGCGTTATATCACATACCCGACCCATTCGTGCAGAAGATGCATGTAGATACTCAGTATTCGACCGCCGTTATCTCCATCAGCAAGCCTGTATCATATGGGCTGACTGTGTGAGCGACATGACAGTCCATCAGAGCGTACTTGCGACATTTACAAATGCATGACCGATAATCAAGATAAAAAACGAAGTCATCGACAGTTGGTTCAGGTTCACCGTGTGCCGAGTGAGCGTCTGCAGTACCACGCGTTGTCCACTTTGGTTACTTATGGATGGAGGAAACCGAAAATACGACAAGCGATGACATGGTCAGGAACTAGAAAAGCTTTGACTTTTCCGCTGAACAAGGTTAGTAGGTGCTGTTATCCAGGCTGTGGAGTTCGAGATCACCGTTGGCCGGAAACATTCTGATACGACACTGTGGACTTAAATCTGTTAACTTTTCTGATTTTTCATGAATCTCCACCGCTTTTGTCTAGTTTTTCTTTTTCGTACCCTTGCATTTACTTACTACCTTGGTATTTCCTGGATCCCTGTTGGGACCAATGACAGCCCGTGCTATAGTACTCACGAGAAAGGCTAAAAGTTGAAAAGGATGTCGAAACTGAGTCTTAATACGCCATCCATTGTCATATCCACAGTGCGTGAGACGAAATCCGACCTCATCCATTGCAGATTACATAATGGAAACAGGTCACGTTGTCGACCCCACCAACTCGCTTCAAGTATTGTTACGTAATCCAAATCTGAAGTTGTTCACCTTCTCCGAGGCTAAGTTAATCAATACTTGCCGTCTGGACCTGTATGTGCATAAACTGCTGACTCACGCAGAATGTTTGCCTTGGAACTGATAACAGTACTTGTTTTGTGTAAACCCAATCGTTGGTTGTTTCTATTGTTATCGCTATCCGCATATCCTATATATTCTAATGTTTTACGTCCGTGACTGAAGAGGTGAACGAAATGTTAACATCTTGTGACATATGTCTTCTATCGTTATTGGTAAACTGACATCCAGAGAGGTTGATTAAACGGAGTCAATTTTCGATAAATTAGAAGACAAAAGGCATACACGTTCCAATGGTTTTAAGACAAAGTATAAGGAGATTCACGACCAAACGGAAATGTGGACCTCCCTGTACAACAACCAGCCAACGCGGAGTTGATTATGCTATGTGAAACAATAAACAAACACACGACGGTCAGCTGAGGAGACAGTAAGGTCTACCAGTAGGAGTGACTGAAGTGAAACTCAGCAGTTGGAAAATAGTTGAGACCAACTGGTCATTCATAATTTCAAAACAATCTGTGAACAATCGGTAATTTGGTTTATTGGCAACGTTCCACTCCTAATACGGAAGCTTCGTCAGAGCTCAGGAGGTTACAAGGAAATAAGAGAGAACTTCCTCACAACGAAATCCTGGATTAAACCCAATTTAAGGAGTGGTGACAGTGTTGTAACAAATAACTCATAACAACAGTTGATGGTAAGCCGTCTTAGCGTGTACACTGAGGATGACTGCTCTAACTGACAATAAAACAAAGACAAAATCACCACTCATCTTGTGCATTGAAAACCATGGAAAGAAGTTTGGCACTGGAATAAACGCCCAATCAAATACCGACTAATTGGATAAAGACATAGATAACCACTGTGTACAAATACGATACTATTCCTGGTGATGAAGTTGCGTAGCTTAAGTGCTGTAACAAACCGTTCTTAGTGAAAACGGTCTTCTAATTATGTCAAGTGGGCCGGGTGAGTGAGCAAAACAGCAATCTTTCGGTGGATAGTTAGGTGGTCACAGATGTCTTGACCAATAGCCGAGGCAGTATAAGTACAGTCTACTCTGGTCGGATGATGCATCCTTCATACAAACGGACTGCCTGTCGCACCGCGCGCTACTCGGGACGCTCGGACGAAATCGCGAGGCGATGTAATCAAGAGCCATGAAAAGAGAACACGACCGCTCTGCAGAGAAACATCGTGAGGTGACGCCTGCTAAACTGGAGAATGCGCGACTATTCAGAACGCTGACTGAAAAGGCCCTTGGATATGGCAGCATATTGCAGTCAATGACGAGCTTGCATTGGCAAGTATCGACTCTTCCAAGAATATCAGCCGTTCTGACTGCCTGTTTCATTCTAACCTTCGTAATTATTAATCCGTCACTTAATGGACAATTACCGGGATCAAGCTACGATACCCACTTGTAAGACGCAAACCTGAGAATGTATGTGTGTGTAAGCCTGGTAAAAGTTGGAGCTCCTCGTAAGCGTTTCCAAACACAATGAAATGGGTGGAAATGACCTGAACATTGACAAAAGAAGGACTGACTGACCGTTATAATCGTAAGAAAAGGAGAGTATTTCTTCCAGGATTTTCCGCAAATGCCCGAAGTGAACATTACGAACAGAGGATGCCAAAGGGCCCCATGGACCCCAAGGAGCCCATCGGTGAGATGATTTTGATGAGCTATCAGATTCGACGGCAGACTTGTATGGAAAACCGATATACTCAGATGCAGTGGTCAACGTGGCCTCCGGCCGAGACCATAGAACTTCCGAGAATTCGAATACATTGACAGGAGCATGGGATTCCTCAACAGTTCGTAGCCTAGTCAGCGCTTGTTCACATTCGTGAGGGGGGATTAGCCCACTTACAATATAGTCTGAAAGGAGTAAGTTGATAGCATGAGCACAGGCGTGACCACCGTGACCGTCGACGACGCTGAACACAGTTCCTCCACCATGGTAGTGAGCCACATCGGCTTCAGTTGATTCTCCTTTCTTCTGGGCATGACTGGACAGTAACGAACGTTCATTTGGAGAGAATTGATATGCTGACCAGCGATCCTCAACCGGTCGATTGACGCCCACCTGTAAAAGAATGACTGAAACAATGAAGGTAGCAGGATGGACAAGGCAACTCGTGTCCTAACAGTCACGAGTTCGGCGAGGTAAACAAGAATGAGATTGATAAAAGTAGCACGGAGATGATGAGTGGACGGAAACGTAGAACCAGAACAAACTGTGCACGACCATCATAGTACAGCAGATATCCACCGGGAGAATATTAATGCGAGCTAGATCTTCGACTAGATTATCTGTCTACCAGCCTTGTAGAAAACCTACGTTAAAGTGTGATCATAAGGATATGATGTAAATCAAATTTAGGAAAAGGGAATACACAAGACCAAACCAGCAAATGGAAAAGCTCAGAACAAAAACCTGGAAACAACGGACAAACGCGTACATGAGTGAGGTTCTGCCTTTCACAAAGAAGCTCCTTCAAGCCAAGTTAACGAGTTACAATCCATGGGGTATATAAAGTGTTCGCATTGGTCGATCTACTTCGATTCTAGTCACGTAGCAATTCGTGTTCGACTGGTTACGCGTTTTAGTGGTGTCCATCGGAGCAAACTTGAAACGGTAGACACAAACAAGCTATCTGACTTAGTTATACTAGCCGTGTATCAAATCGAGCCTGTGGCCATGTATTTACCCTAATAGATTTAGACTAATATTGGACAAGCTTATCGGAAGTCACCCAATTATTGAGTCGATACATTATGCTGTGAATTATTGGGTTTTAAAGTACTTTCCCAAGATCCGTGAAGCATGTCAGTTGAGCGCAGCTAACGTCAGGAAATGTGCATCTCTTTGAAGGATGAGCATTCAAACAGCCTATATGGGAAACGGGAAACTTGGCAATTAGAACGTGCAAATTGTATCGAATTTCGAAGCCACAGTCGTGTGAAAATCCGACCCAACCCAATTCCCCCAAAACATTTATCGCTGTATATTCTACCGCCCCCGTTTCCGGCCGTTAATTGGCCTTGACCTATATGTTTTTGTTTTATCGCGTCAATTGGCAGTTGTGCGAATAGCCACTTGTCGCTTTTTGTACTTTGCTTGAGTGATGCGTGCATCACTTTTTGGAGCTCGGCTCAACCCTGTTGTTTTTGAACCTGTTGTCTGCTCGAAAGAACTCCGTTGGGTATGAATGTCATATTATGTGCTTATAGTTCATCTTTAGCCTATTTGGCATCAAATTGTAATTATCTGCCGGAAACGATCCGTCGATCAAAACTGTTGAGGTTGTCTACTTAATAACTTTGATCATTTGCTCAATAGTACCGTGGCGTTGTGAACCAATCTTGTTTTGACCAGTTGGGGTCGTTGGTTTATTGCTACGCGTTGCTCAACGTCTTCGTGGAAGATCGAACACAAACGATGAAATTAGTTGCGGCATCCAGATACTCTCATAAGCTGATGTCAAAACGCTAAATTCGTTGAATAGTCAGCGAAACAAAAAGTTCAATACACAACTGTTAAAGCAACGTGAAACGCTGAGAGGAATAGTTCTGATGGCAGTTCAACTGGTCTTGTATGCCCGATATTCCGAGATGTGGAAGTACTTGTGCTCTGAGTTCTACGACTACAGAAAACTCAAATTGCTAAGCGCCACAGGTAGGGCCGTGCAGATATTCTTCGGCTCCTCTTTCGGATAGTGCACATGAGCTCATCGGAGAACTATTCAATTCTCCAGGATTGGAAATATTGAGAAAAGTCCATCGACTTAGAGAGGAGACTCGTACGACGGCTACGCCGAACACCGAGGAATTAGACTGATTCCAGTTATGACTATACGGCAAGTAACCATTCCACTTTACAAGTTATCAAAAAACGCGTGAAAAGCGATGTCGCAGGAAGCAAATTGGATTTCATACAATACATTCACAAAATCCTCATCCACTGTTCATTGCTCAAACACCACGGTTAGCAGTAATGTGTTTTTGGATGTCAGGGCGGCCACTGACTTCGTCGATGGAGCTGACCACTGGAATCGTTTGTTAGGGTATGGGTATCTAAGACGTACGCGTCCATTCTACAGACGTTATTCAGTAAGATCTTATGGCTGACTGACGTCACCTTTCGATGTTTCCAGCGGAGTGCCGCAAACTTGTCCGGTTTCCTTTCCCCTTCAACGCTGGATTCCAGAGTTGGCCGCGCTTTAAACTCCTAT
This sequence comes from Paragonimus skrjabini miyazakii, assembly GCA_014338405.1. Lineage (NCBI taxonomy): Eukaryota > Metazoa > Platyhelminthes > Trematoda > Plagiorchiida > Troglotrematidae > Paragonimus > Paragonimus skrjabini miyazakii. Next base: position 28,329 of record JTDE01002876.1, on the reverse strand, counting down.
CTCCACTTTTTTTCAAATATCCACTCTTCAGCAGGTCATTGAGGAAAATGCAAAGACTTTCGAAACTCTACATGTGGTACGAATAAAAACAGGTGTTATTATTCAAACGATAATTTACAGAAGTTGTACGTTTCGGCTCACACGCACCGATTGCACTCTTTTGGACCGTTAATAAGAAACAAACGCAGAAGAATCTATAAAAAGACGTAACGGGACTAGTAGATTGTATCATGTAGCATGGAAGGTGACTACTGATTTGTAGCCGTTTGTTGTGAGTGTTTGTTGGCAGGATATTGATTTGCTGAAGTATATTAGGTCTGTCTGGTCGCAGGTTATTGAACTTTGTGCAAGTTGAAAACGGTCCCACATTTTTCCTTTATATTTTACAATATCGTCTGTCCTCTGATTCTTTTCTACATCCCAATAAATACTGTTGAATTGATGTGTTCGGCTGATCGACATGGCAGCTAATGTAGTGCCGAACAATTTCCTTTGTGTCGTTTAACAGACTTTGACCCCATCTGTTTACTGCTTATACCCAACATCGTCATCGATTCTCCAATGTATTACAACTCCCCGTTCAGTATGTTGTTTTGAAGCATATATGGTATTTTTATGTTGGCTGCAAGAAGGATTTACCTCTGGACAATTCAATGAGTCCTGCCAGTCCCTAGGACCACCTTTCATTTCCCACTGACCCATTAAGCCACTCCAATCTAATAAGCAGCTCGCTCTTTGTTAAATTCGCTTTGACCTATCGGTGTAATAGCTAAATTGTCTTCAGTAAGCTGTTTATCCTACACAGTGCCTTTGTTTTCGATTCGACTGTTGTATTACTTAGCACTGTATTCAGTCTACTGGTTCTGTACTGTGGAGGTTTCCACCAGGAATTCAAATCGAGATTTAGCATACTTATCCTATTTATCATTGTTCTATTTGGTACCTTATTAAACCAGTGTCATAATGGCAGTTCGCAATTTCTGAAACCTGGACAAACCGATTTACTAGCGGCATTCAAACTACTTGACGGTGATAATTCGTTCCATCGGCATCCATCTGTCGGTCGCATTCGACAGTAAGACATGATTCTATCGACTACACATTATAACCCGACTCCGAGATCGGACAGAATAAAGTGGCACTTAGCAGGAAAGGCATAACAAGAATATGTAGCCTCGTTGTCAGTAGTAGAAATATTCGTTCGTAACTCAGCAAGATGATCGACAAAACCGATAATACTCAATGTATGGAATACGAATATTAGGTTACAGAAGACCCGAGGATGGCTTACTTTAAACTGATGGCTTTTCGTCTTAGCGCGCGAGGACTCGAACTCACGGCGCATGAAACCTTTCCGATATCAAGCTGTACAAACTGTATTCGAAAATACCACAGTTAAAATGAATTGTTGCACTGTGGAACACAAACATGGGTATCTGAGCCAATATCGCTTCATCTTACTTGTAAATGTTTATATATCTCCCACTTGTATCACTTCGGAGCTAAAGGTAATCATCGACATTTTTTCCATTGTTGTTTTTGAAGATCTTGATGTTTCCTTGTGATATCTGCTCGGTTCGTAAACTGAAACGAGGACAGTATCTTTCTGAAAACTTCGATTGACTAAGGATAATGCTTGCTAAAATGGACTGATTTACTTCTGATCATGATCTTGTTATTTATTTTGATCAAATGGCTAGTTATCAGAACTTGTGTTTTCACGTCTGTTGCCGCTGGGGGTACACTTTTCATAAATGCTGAGAGATTATCACCTCAAGAAGCTCTGTCGAATTAGGGAACGGGCACAACAAGCTAAGAGCTATGTAGTGATGTAATCGCTTCAGTTAGCAAACAAAATGAGTGACGTCGTCTTACTGCTATATACGCTGTGACATTAACCGGTAACAAAAGCTGTCGTGAAGTCTGAAAGATAATGAAGCAGGTAAAAGATGCTAGCCACACCACACAAAAATCCTTTTGCAATACTGAAGGACTGAAGTGTAGTTTTGGAAGTTTACTGATCGTTATTTTAGCTTTTGTATGTGAATCGCCTTATTCAACTGACAACTCTTTCTCTACTGAACGCACAGCTACATATAAATAAACGTGGCAACTTAAGGCCGGCAAAGCAGGAGAACCAGACAGACTGTCATCAGTTACGCTCAAGGATTGTGCTGAAATTTTGACTGAGATTTTCGCAGATATATTCACAAACTATTTCACACAGAAAAATCGCCAACCGATGGAGAACTGATACCATCACGCCAGTAACAAAGAAAGACACATCGTAATCTCGATTGATTACATGCACCTCGGCATTGTTCAGCTGTTGAGAAACTCTAATTCTACAAAAGAACAACATATCCATATCAGTCTGCGTGTTGTCAGACTCGGTTCAACGTTGGTGCATTGTCTTGCCATCTCTACTCAATTCTGCCGTTCCTGGATATCAAATGTAGTACAGTCCGTTCCTGTCCTTTCGATTGTAGCAATGCTCTCAAACACATCAATAGACTCTTTCTTGTCCTTCCGAAGAGAACGGCATTCAACCATCTCTCATAATGCTGATTACTTATAAATCGTTCCCAATACCCACGCTTAAACGATCACGATTCTTTCACACTAGTCAAGAATTCCAGTGTCTTCTAAATCGCAACTCCTCCTCCATTTTTCTTTGCATTTTATGTGTCTCTTGCCGTTTCAAGATTCACTTTCGTTAAAGCATACAGATTTTGTCGTCTTTGGCGTCCAACATTCGTAAATATCTTCCTCCTTTACTCGAAATAGTTAGTTAGTCTAGAGTACGACATTTGTTGTTCAATAAGTCCAAATATATAGGCAGTCCGCTTTCTCCTTTTAAAGAAACAATGTACAGAAAACTCCTTGACACCTGTCCCCAAATAGGAGTTGAAGTAGTTTCTTCACAAGTCCGAATTTAAGTATTTCGCGTTCATTAACCCACAGGATTGAATCGTGCAAAAGAGGCTTCCCGTTACTCCATGGGACCAATGACACCTAAAGTCCGTGAATCAGCTCCTAACCCTCGAAACCTCTCAGGTTTCAAATCAATTGTATTGGTTCGTAGTTGCACAGTACGAACGAAAACTTCAGAGGACATGTGATCCATGGTCTACTATTCAAATAGATCTGGAGTCGAATGGTGCATCCTTGAGGCCTCAGAACAGAACGACCAAGACTTGCACTACACAACTGACTGGTCATCATCCCAAGGTGACAGTCTGTCATGTGTGCTGCTTAAAAGAATGACAATTCACCAGTAACGATAGAAGACACACGTCACAAGATGTTAAAATTTCGTTTACTTCTTCAGTCACGAACGTAAAACATTAGAATATATAGGACATGCGGATAGCAACGACAATAGAAACAATCAACGATTGGGTTTACATGAAACAAGGACTGTCACTAGTTCCAGGGCAGACAAACTGCGTGAATCAACAGTTTATGCACACACAGGATCGGACGATGAGTATTGATTAACATTACCTCGGAGAAAGCAAACAACTTCGGATTCCGATTACGCAACAATATTTGAAACGAGTTGGCGGGGTCATGACAATCTGACCTGTTTCGATAATATGCCTTGCAATGGATGAGGCCGGATTTCGTCTCAATCACTCTGTTGCCATTGCCTGTTGCGTCATAGCACGCACCAACCACTTAGTTGTATGCTCAGCCATTCTTTGTCGTAGGCACCGATCTGTTCTGCCGATATAAACGTCACCGCAACTGCAAGTGAACTGATAGATTAAATGTGAGACGGAACATTCCGGTAGGTCACGATTATGAATAAGCTGAACGACACTCCTAGTTGTGAATAACAACCGCAGTTCAGCCGCAGGGTATGTACGAGTTAGAGCAGACTGTAATTTTTGACTTACGGCAGTTGTGGTATGATCGGCTTTGAAAGGTAAGTTCAAAAAGACCTGCTTCTTAGAGACCGTACTCACAGCAGTCTTGATCAGTCTTTTCTGGCTGTGAATATCGATGAACTTATCAGGATAGCCGTTTGCAAGCAGTGCCTTGTTTAATCTCTCTTTCTTTCTTACAAGCAACCAATGGGTTTTATCGAAAATGCGTAAGATCAGGCCGATTCCCGGTTTGCTGTTGAAGGAAAAATTTCCCAGGAATAAGATCAACGTTGTCAGGCTAGCAACTTGGAATACCGAGGCTTCATAAGAAAGGCTGAACAAATACCTACAGACTCGTCGTCGTTTTACATCTACACTTGACAGTCTGCCGCTGATACGATAATTTTGTCAGAATCATACTGAAGAGTACTAGAACCAGGATTCTGCAATCCTCAAGGAACATTTGTTGCGTTCGGATAAAGAGTGCTTGCTTTCTACAGATGGCTTGAAACACGTGCGGAATCTATCGTCAACTCAGTTTACGCGGGCACAATTGGAGGTTCTATCCCTCAGAGTGAAATTTAAAATTCCTCCCAAAAGAGCCGATCAGTTACAAACACAGGTGTAATTTGAGAACCTGTATGATCAAACAAAAGACTTCAATCCAACGTCACAGGACAACGAAGGATGGTTCCGCGCGGAGCTGGTCGATATTTCGCACCATTTCCTGACTTCACCTGTGCGTCAGCAATGCTGTCTGACACCTGAACATTATCAAGCTTCGAAACAACTGCTAGAGATGAAAGATGTAGTTTTCCTTCAACCAGACAAAGGTTCCGGTACAGTTATCATGAGTAAGCCTGATTATGAGTCGAAAATGAAAGGTATCCTAGCGGATATACGGATACATAAAAGATTCCTTCGAACTGATACAAATCTTACAGATCGTACCGGTGAGTTCACGACAGGTAATCTATCGATGTTGACTCCTTATATACGAAAGTTCCCCTTCAAAAAAACAGTAGACTTTTTGTGTGATTTTATTTCCCATAAAAATTTACCTTTTGTCTCCCAGTTGATTACCTCAAGGAACTTATACTTCTGTGTACAGAGAACATCCGTTATGATTTGGGAGGATCATCTTATAAACAAGTTGATGGTGTAGAAATGGATAGTCCATTGGGCCCAACACCTGTAGATATGTTTTTAGGAATAACTGAATTAAAACTATCTGAAGGTATAGATGGTGCTCACCTCTATAAGCGATATGTAGATGACATTTTGATTTTCACCACTAATATTCATTTTGTTTCATTTTCAAACCCTTTTAATTCAGTTCATCTTAATCCTTCTGTTTCTCATGAGGAGGAAACAAATAACAGTTTATCTTCCATAGACGGCAAGATGGCTTACTACAGCGCTCAGTGCACCTCAAGTCCACTTGGAGCGGTCAGTATTTGTAGTTTTTTTTCTTTTGCATCAATTACTTATAAACGAGGTCTGGTGCAAACCCTGTTTCATAGAGCCCGGGAGATATGCACCGATGATTGCTTGCAAGAAAAGAAGGAGAGATTAAACAAGGCACTGCTCGCAAACGGCTATCCTGATAAGTTCATCGATATTCACAGCCAGAAAAGACTGATCAAGACTGCTGTGAGTACGGTCTCTAAGAAGCAGGTCTTTTTGAACTTACCTTTCAAAGCCGATCATACCACAACTGCCGTAAGTCAAAAATTACAGTCTGCTCTAACTCGTACATACCCTGCGGCTGAACTGCGGTTGTTATTCACAACTAGGAGTGTCGTTCAGCTTATTCATAATCGTGACCTACCGGAATGTTCCGTCTCACATTTAATCTATCAGTTCACTTGCAGTTGCGGTGACGTTTATATCGGCAGAACAGATCGGTGCCTACGACAAAGAATGGCTGAGCATACAACTAAGTGGTTGGTGCGTGCTATGACGCAACAGGCAATGGCAACAGAGTGATTGAGACGAAATCCGGCCTCATCCATTGCAAGGCATATTATCGAAACAGGTCAGATTGTCATGACCCCGCCAACTCGTTTCAAATATTGTTGCGTAATCGGAATCCGAAGTTGTTTGCTTTCTCCGAGGTAATGTTAATCAATACTCATCGTCCGATCCTGTGTGTGCATAAACTGTTGATTCACGCAGTTTGTCTGCCCTGGAACTAGTGACAGTCCTTGTTTCATGTAAACCCAATCGTTGATTGTTTCTATTGTCGTTGCTATCCGCATGTCCTATATATTCTAATGTTTTACGTTCGTGACTGAAGAAGTAAACGAAATTTTAACATCTTGTGACGTGTGTCTTCTATCGTTACTAGTGAACTGGATCAAAGGAACGCAATGTTTCAAATTTCGGGAAGACAATTGACTAATGAAACGATTTATTGCAACAACAACAATAACATCAACGTGCTTAGGTACGAAGCGGTCAATCCAACTCAAAGCAATACGCACTGCGTGGAAAAAGGACGTGTGTATGGTTTATTCCAACGGTCGGCAGGGCGACCAATCTGATAGACACGCACACAACGCATACGGAACAGTGGATGATGCATCACGCAGACGTATCTCTTCCTCCGTTAGACACGATTATTCAGCTTTAAAAAGTCTTATTGGATGACACATCTCGCGGACTTATCACGGTCCCAGACGATGAGTGGAACAAAAACGGAGAGATGAAAATCTCTCGAGAAGTCAACCTGGTCGAAGATAACACTTTCCTTGAACTAGTAAACTTCAGCAGGCGTAACACTGCTGCGACAGGAAGCAGTCCGGACTTCTGCCGCCACTGCCGTCCTCTTGACTTAGTTGGACCCAGAGATGCGGCGAAGATCGAACCATTTTATCCGGCGACTGTAAAATCTTGATAGTGAGCAGTCCCCAACAGTAACCATGAGGCAAATGTGGGAAAAAGGGTCCACACCAGACAGTCAACCACTACCTGTACTTTATCGGAGTTATGGATACAGTCTAAGGCGCCAAACATGTGTTTCTTGTCGTTGGTGGCGAACTAGCCTTGTCAGCTGAGGCAGATACTGAGGAAGTAAAACTGATCGTCCGACCCAAGTACCTGAAGCAGCTGATCCCGGAGACAGGTCAACCTCACGCAGTATCGTAAACTTGCGCTTCACGTCGGTCTCGATCATCACAATGAACAGCCTATGCATTGAATAATCTACTAAGTGGAGGGTTACTAGGCAACTTCTGCGGGTCCCAGTCCTACCCACACAGACAGGTTATCTGTGCAGGTAATCGTATCAAGCGTTGCACAGCTAAATCAGGCGCCGACTACAGGGCCAGAACTCAAACAATTTCGTCCACTGTCATGAGAGAGATAGCGACAAATGATCCCTTTCACAAGGACGCATAAGAAATACGACGTTCTGCCATCGAGTTAAGCAATAACATCTGTTAAGCTAGAAGAGATCACATGTACCGAAGGGTCCGGAGCTGTGAGGCTTTCGACCAATCACATGAGTGTACCACGCAGGACGGAGTCGAAAGCCTTGAAGACATCGACGGATGACATGGTAAAGATGAAGAGGAGCCGGATGAGCACCATACAGCGAGCGCATTCCAATTGGCTGCTTGCTTCGAAAGCACCTCGCGCACTTGGGAAAACCGAATTGCAAGAGAAAAGGTTAGACGTGCTGTACCAAAGGGCTGCCAGTAAGCAGTGAAAAGCACACATTGGCAAGGAGGATACGTCAATTGCTTGTAAGCCGAAAGAACTGTTATATGGGTCAGAGGGCTTGGGGACTAGCGAGATCTCAGAATGTCCAATGAGCAGAGAAAGGAGAAAGGGAGATCGAAGAGCGCTGTCAAGTTGTTGTTCAGAGACATCAATTGCGCAACGGCTGTACGGTCTGGATCAGCAGCCGTTTCAACAAAGGCTCACTCCGGACCTCGATTTAGTCGATAGGTCGAACAAAAGACTGGCACAAACTGTGGACATATCGCATAGCAGGATTATCAGAGCACAGTTTAATAGATAAAAGATCCTCCAGAAGCCCACAGAGCAACAAAGAAGACTTTCACTAGCCAGGTGAGCCAGACGCTGAGCAGCAGAGATTATCATAGAGGCTACGCTCTTTGTTTAGGTCATAAACCTTGTGTAGTTGGGGCCCAACACTGAAGCTTTCAGGAGGCGGTTAGTAAGACAGCATGCTGGAAACGCAAAAAAGGTTTAGATTTGGAGGAGTGATTAGGTAAACCCTTCTGAACAAAGAAAGGTCAAAGATGGCATAATGTCCACTAAACCAGGTAGGGAATCAGCGGTGTGAAGCATCAAGGTGTATCAATAAGGTTCATCAGGGGAGGGACAATTACAATGTCGGATAGGTGTCGGCGACAGGACAGAAGGTGCACTGTCTTGCGATATAATTCAGATAATGTAATCGTTTCTTGACAGCCTGTTCCGACTGAACAGGAAGATAGTGAGCTGATAGTCTGTGCAATGAACACTCGCTATCATACTCGAGACATTGAAAAACCACGGGTTAATAAGCGTCAGATCTTCTTGACCGATGGAGTCGAACGAGCTCCACAGTAATGTAATGACGTTTAGGAGTACAATTTAAGCAACCGAATAGAACCCAACGTTGCAATATTCTCATCTTTACTGCTCGGCACCTCTAGTGAACGAACGAAGATGACTCGCCATGCCAGAGCGTGGCTGATAGACACGGCCAAACTTCGAACAACAGTAACCAGTTCCATACTCCTGCCACGGTTTTGTGAAGGGCACGGAGTCCCCGGGGTTTTTATTCAATTGTGACCCACATGGACACTCCTCGATGCGGTGGTAGACTACTCAGGTCATAACTTAGGTGCAAGCCCTTTCCCTAGCAGTAGCCATGCGGTGTGGTTACTGAACAACCGAGAGGATCGGTTAAAATAAACACGACAGTTGCGTTAGACAGTTTCCATTATCGCTAGGCATCATTCAAAGGATTGGTCACCCGGTTCCGATAAACAGATAGTCACGTGGATTACAAGCCTTCTTTAGTGGAATCTGAACGATAACGTCCACATTAATAACGGAGTCTTGGAAAAACCTGGTCGTCATTACAGTCACTTTAAGGGAACGTGTAGAGAGCACTCTGGAGAACTTGACTCAATTTGAATGGTGCATGAAACGATATTGTGACCACCGCTGTGTAGTGGACTGCGGGCCGTTTGTCTTGCATGCCATCTTATGCGCCAGATTCCCGAAGTAAAGGCTTTAATTAATCCAGCTAGTTTTGTGAGCTGAGATGTACCCGCAAAACAAAAGGTTCCATTTATTATTGGCACGCCGCAGTGACTGACGCCATAAAAATAATACACCATCGGCAACTATGACAACAGGCCTAGGATTCAACAATGAAACCAATCAAACTTAGTAAAAAGTAACGTTCTGAATCAAGGATACTGGTTCACAAAACATTTAGTTGGAAATGACCCAGCAGTCATAACTTAAGCAGTAGCATTCTGTGAGATCAAACCTTCGGATTGGCCTTGATTACACATAAGTCGATGTTGTAACCAAATACCACAGGATAAGAAGCAAGCTGTTTATCTTCAGAACCAAACGTACAACTGTACTGCATAAAATGAACTCAAGAAGATTTTCATTTTGAGCAAACTAGCAAGTTAAAGTTCTAAAAACCAATTCATCAATAACTACTGGCAATTAGCCAGAGTTTTCATATACAAGATGACTTTTCAGTCAGGTTATTCCGAAGGGGAGTTTAGTTGAAAGGATTTTAAAAAGATGAAAGTTGCGGTCAAATGTGAGTGGAGTTCAGGTTAGGTCAGTTGAACCCCCGAGCATTAATCAGCAAAAATTATTTTGCTGTATCCAACCACGTTGGATGGTTGGATGCAATGTAGACCAAAGAACCTCACCTGATTAGCCGAGAATCCGAGATGATCTTGTGAACTTGCAAAGGTTAACTCATTTCCGGAGAGACGCTTGTTTACTTCGGCCTCCGGGATTCGAGCTTCCTGCAACCGATCTAATTCGCCAATATAATCTTGAGTATAGCATCTTTTGGCGACAGTGATGGCTTTGCGCAGAGCCAGTCGGTAAACGGGGCCTCGACAAATCAGTTTTGAACAATCCCCAACCTGAAATGCGGTTTGAAAACCGAACAAAAATTTCAAATCCCTCTGGAGCAATCATGCAAGCACAACACTTAGTAGGACAGATCTGTTGAATCGCAATTCGGATGTTAGCACGTACCGCATGTTGTGTCGGAGAGCACCAACATTTCGAACGAACGTCTCGACCAAATATTCTAAACCCTGACCGAGTGTACACTGTTCACGAGTTACGATATGGGAAGATAAAGTAACAGACGAGACAGCGCATGCGTTCACTTGAACCTTCGGCCAAACAAGACCGAAAATACAGCTATACTTACGAGATTGTGATCTTCAGTGACACATAACAGCGGGAACAAGCATTCAAATAAACATTTAGTCCGCATCTCATAAATGGCATAAGTCAAATCTGATTTAAGATTCCCGTTCTTAGGATTAGGTTTACCACACTCCCAACACCCACCCCTGTGAACGTATTGGTCGTAGGATGGAGGCGTTGGACCGGTTTGTATAGGTGTCATTCTCCGCGTCTGATCTGTCCAGTACCTAGGCTGAAGGCGGTATGCAAGGAGATCCTAGATAATGCTAAGCGGTGCGACAGATTCTGACCGTCGCAGACCAAAGGTATCCAGAACATTTAGGAGTACATCATTCTCTCGTTGGGTGCGGTCGAAGATATTTTTGAATCGAAAGTGACTAGCGTAGTGCGCCTAGATCTTATCTTCCATTTACAAATCGTAGATGATGTCCTCATGTTGCTTCCGAATGGGAACAATTGTTCATTTAACTGAAGGGTTTTGGTAACCGTGCGCCAGAACCGTCCGATCGAATGGAAGATCGAGAATGTTCGAGCAGTGGTCTATCAAACTGTTTTTTTCATGGCTCTGTTTCTGGTTCTCAGCATGATCGTTGATGCAGAAGAGTCCAATGAATAGCCCAATATGTAGTCCAATATAGTCTAATGAATAGAGTCCAATGGTAACCGAATCCTTCGACCGCTGTTGGCCTCAGCTGAAGATACTCCCCGCCTGACGTTTGTCGATTTGGTGTGGTTCGATAATGCATTAGGTACGTCTCCGGATTTCCCGTAGTGATTACCCTTCCCCTTGAGCATTCTGAAGAGCACGTTTAAGCGTACCTACAGAACGTTCATCTTGACCGTTAGGCTGCGGATGGAAGGGTGGAGAACGGATGTCATTGATACTGTTCAGTTTGCAGAAATCTGCGAGCATCGACAAGGTAAACTGGCTTTCGCTGTCACTCATGAGCGTTTTCGAGCGTCCGAGTCTGCTGAAGACCTTTAGAAGTTGAGACAGTGGCGCCTGTTATGGTATTTTAAATCAGGGTGATTTCCGGCAGGTTGCTGAGGGCATCCACAGTTATGATGAAGGTCTTCCCTTGAAACAGTCCAGTGAAGTCTAAATGGGTCCTGGACCACGAATGAAGGGGTCATCGGGAGTGCCTTAGACGCCAACACACAATTGTGACAGCTGCAAACCAATTGTTCTAATACTTTGTCCATTCCCGGCCAGCGGACAGCTATGTGCTAATGTCTTCATTCCGTTGATTCCCGGATATCCGATATGAGGCAAATGAGTCACTTTGGTCCACAGTCTCATTACATTACAACTCTTCTTCCAAAGAGAGTAGATAACGAGATAAGTCTTTAGGCTTATCGTGGCAGATCGCCTGAAAGTCCTGATTGCGGCCACCACGTGTGGAGATACTGAAGTATGGTCTGGAGTGGTCACAGGCTATTTCGAAAGTAAGTGAAAGTGTGCAGATGGTCCCCGAGAATATCTGGTTCACCTCATATTCAGTTGGTACGGCCACAACTATCAACTCCTTTGGATCTAGCATACGTGACCCAATCAGACAGGGAAGTGCATCCGCTTGTTTAATTGTCGTGGTGGACGCAAACTTGGTTGGAAAGTCACAGTTCAACATTGTTCTGGCCCACCCTTGAAGGCCATTTGCCGTGTAGACAGGAATACTGGAGTACCTTGTGAAATTTCGTCACGGGAAAGATGACTACAAGAGTTTATTTCCCAATTTAATCACAGTTCTTTTCCTCTGACGTGAGGGAGCAGGCGGTAGGGGCGATCGCCTGTTGAGCGCCACCATGAAGGAAGTAAGAGCACAAGTTCAATCCATAGCTGAATCCATCCGATGCGACCATAATTTCGAGGTTGGGGTCACAGCGTGTCAGCAGTTTCTCGGAGTTGAGCAGCATTTTCACTTCATCAAACACACGGCTTTCCAGTTCAAGGACTGATACTTAACCAATAAATAGTTCATGGGTGCTCGGACGCGATACATGACAAAAAGGAATATGCTGTAATGGCCGGCCAGATGCAGAAAAGAACGAAGAGTTGGTACACCGGGTGGCGAGACATCTAGATAATTGCTTGGATCTTGTCAGGGTCGGAGCGACGACCGTTATGATCGAAGATTAACCCCAGGTGTCTAATTGAGCACCGGCAAATGCGGTACCTGTACTCGTTGATTGAGCTGAGTATCTGGTCCAAACACCTAACCAGCGCCAGTCACCAAGATATCATCTAGATAAGTAGCTGCAGTCTGGACGTCTGTCAGCATCGTATCCACTATGGGTTAAAAGATCGCCGGAGCAGTCTTAAAACCAAATGGTCAACGTGTGTACTGCAATAGCCCGCGATGGGTAGTGATAGTCAGTAATCCCCTGGAGCACGGTGCGACTTCAACCTGCGGATAGGTACCCACCAAACCCAGTACAGCAAACCATCGCCAACCGTTTAACTTGGTGTGTAAATCTTCCGGGATATTAACTACCATCCACGACAGCGTTAGCGGCAGCGGATAAATAAGCAAAATCCGCACCATCTTGTTTGGTTTCCTTATGACAATGATTAGCGTAGTCCACTCGGAGTAGGTGACCGTCTGGATGACTCCGGCTTGGTACAGGCGATCTAATTCCCGGTCGAAGATGGTCAGTACCGCATAAAGTACCGGCCGCCTGGGCCGGAAAACAGGCCTCGCATCGGGGATCAGGAGGAGAGAGGCTCTTGTTGCCTTGTAACAACCGAGTCTATCTTGGATGACTGTTATGAACTTCTGTTAGAAAGTATGGACATGTTAGGCGCGCACTTAGAGTGGTATCTCAGAACGATAACAGAGGTGCTGTGGCACAGCTCGTCCAGCGAAGTTCCGCCGGCTCAAGACCATCGATCTTGTTGACCCGCTGGTCAACAATAACGAGAAGTGACTAGTGCACGAATATACGAGTCACGGGCAAGCAGCACAGAGCGCAAGGATACCCAAAACCCCAGAAGAACACAGAAGACCTTGACATTCAGCCGAGAATGTGTCTGCTCTCAAACCAAAGGTAGCATAGCAGACCAGCGTCTGCGTATATAGTCTTTGAACAGCCCTGAAGAATCCCACTTTAGCTGATGCATTAAAAGTGGAGTGGGCCAATCGGAGACGGAGACGTGTGTGCTTAAATAAAGTTTTGGCACATTATGAGGCAAAAAGATAAAATTCATAATCACAGATTATTTTTCGAAGACATCTCGAAAAAAAACATTTTTGTGGAAAACAGACTTTCCCCAAAAGATTTTGTTTAAGCCAGGCAGATCCAGGCTCGGGTGGTTGGTGAAGTAGCATGTTTTCTCAAACAACTTATTCTGAATGGAGGCGATACATCGGAATTCGCCAGTGAGACCTAAATGTCACTAGGTCCAAAAAGTAATCCCAAAACTAACAAAATAAAAAGCACAACTTTCGTGAGCTTAAGATGGCTCATTTCTACCCACCTCATCCAGTAAACTTAGAATTTGGCTTTGCAGCCCAGGATGTCTTAATCGTTTATCCTATTAGCATATGGCAACCACAAACAACCTGAATAAGATGCAACCACTCCTCAATAAACAAACTCGAAACCCATAGTACACAGGTGGGAACAGTTAAAAAAGGGACGTTGTGAAAAGCAGAATACGAATCCGGAGCCGAAAATGTACAAGTGCTCTAAAACTTGCCTGTCGAAATATGCACGAAAATCTGTGGAGATTCCAACTAGTCGACGTTCACTACTCAAAAAACATCGTTTGTAGGAAATAACTTAAATGTAGGCACAGCTTTGTCGAACCAATAACACTGTCCAACCCTATGACGTCGAACAATTAGTGCAAAAGAGATTTCATAAACATACGTACGTAAACGACCATAAGCTCTATCAGATGGTGATGTCAATTCTGCTGTCGTTCACCGCAACAATAACGAGGAGTATTTCGGGGTAAAACTTTTATCGAAATAAAAATGAATCAAAAACACGGTGGATAAAAACTGATAAGAACCAGCAACAGCGTGGATGCACGTATCCCATTGATCGTAGCATGAGGTCATGCTGAATAACGTTTAAAACTACCGAACAGGGTAGTCAAAAACTATCCAATTTCGCAAATGACCCTGCCCAACGGGGTAGTCAAGACTTCCATATTTCATGATAAAGTCGCAGTTTAGTCACATGGCGACATCACTCGACCATCAATCAGCGTAATGAACAACAGACGGCGAGACAGACCCTCCATCAAGATGCAGAACACGTGATCAAAGCAACGTAGGCTGAACGGTTTCAGTAGCTCGGTTATTGATAGCGAACCTGTAGATTCCCTAAATTCGGCAACAGACCGGACCTTAACAGTGGGACGGCTTGTACATCACGATGATTTATTGGACCAAATCACATGGTGTGATGACCACGCATATGGAGTCCATGAACTCAGATAGACCAACAGATAGAAGTATGACAAACCACAGTCTCCTGGTCCTCCCAGTTAAAAATTTGAAGAAAGTTGGCGTCTTCTCTCGGAAAACGTACTAGCTTTAGTGCACTTCCACCAATCGGCTACCTTGCAGTACGGGCCTCTGAATCAAAGGCTCCAGCTGATGAACGCAATCATTTACCTGCCTAAGGTCGGGCGTCTAGGCGATATCACAGCCCACGTACAACCTTGAACAGTTACAACGTTGTTGATCTCATAGTGCATCGGCCAGTTAACAGCATATATCTGATTCGGACAACAGACTGGATAAGTGAAAACATGCTACTGTTGAGCTTTCTTACACTGTTCTATCAAATTTAGCTCTCAGACCCCATCCTGCTTCCAAGCTGCTCTGACTAGTACTCTCTCAAGTCTGGAGCTTGATGTGTGCTGTGTTGGAGACGCGAGTCTACGATTCTAGCGCGGTTATCCATTTGATCTCACCTCTAGATGATTGTCGATTCAAGTGCTTCTCTCTCAGAGTTTCTGGTGACGCCGAAGCTGAATCTTGCGGTCAAGCTGGAGTGTGAATCGCACTGAGTTCCAGAGCGGAGCAATGCTTGCTCGATTGGATCTCAGTGAACAGTCGCTTGTGTGCTGTCAGACTCAATACAGCGGCAAAAGTCTATCGACGAAACTCAGAAAAGCGTTGTATATTAATCACATCGGCGTACCCTCCGACCAACAGCTGTTCGGATGTTAACAAAGATGCGTTCTGTGACGTCCTCCTCGACCTTCTGAGGTAAACTACACATTCAGATATCATCATAGTAACGGGAGATTTTAATGCTTAGCTTGGTCATCTTTCTCCGAATGAGAAATGGCTAGAAGGTATGTTTGTTGTCCGGGTACAGCGCACTGACAACGGCGAAAGACTACTACAGCTGTGCGCATCCCACGGTCTGTATATTTCGAGCACCGCATTCCAACAAAGGAAAAAGCACTGTTACTTGGAGACCTCCGTGTGCTTCTCAACCGTGGACACAGTTGGATCATATAGCAGTTAGTTACAGGTGGCGCCACTCTGTTAAGGACTGTCGTGCCTCTTGGAACAACCACCTGGACTCGGACAATGCTGTTGTGCGTGCACGTTTCGTTTTGTCATTTGTCCAGAGGACACACGCTCGTAAATGCAAAGTGCTTAACTGGCATTCGAGCGATGAGGATGTGAAGAACGCTTACTAAAAGGCGTTGGTGAACAAGTTGCTCAGTTCGAGTCAAATGAAGGATCCTAACGAACATTGAGAACAAATCACCGAAGCTATGAAAGCATGCTGTGAACAGGCATGTTCTGCAGGACCTGTTCCGTTGCAACAGAAATGGATTTCCATAAGGTCGATAAACTTCGTGAACGAGCGTCGCTCGATCCCACCTGGTTCTGAATATGATGACGACCGTTGAGAACTCAAATGCAAGCTAACTAAAAGCTTGCGCAAGGACCGTGAGCACCACTTGGTCGAACAATCAAAAGAGATGGAAAAAGCCTTTGTATCTGGGAATAGCAGGAGGTTTTTTTCCATGATCCGTTGTTGTACAGGCTGTCGAGTCGGTGTAAGTGAGACCATATGTGCAAAAGATGGTTCACTTATTACCAGTCACTCGCGCCGACTCGACAGGTGGGCTGAACATTTTGAAGAACAGTTCAGTTGGTCTCAACCAGATCATGCGGACGAAGGGACCCGATTGGTTAGTTATTGCGTTCCAGACGGTCCTCCGTCGGGAGCAGAAGTGGTCTTGGAGGTCAAGTTATTGAAGCGTAATAAGGCTCCTGGACCAGAGCTCTTCTCTTTTTCTCTCCTCAAAGATGGTGGCGAGAGGTGAATATCAGAACTGACAACACTTGTGTGGGTGACGGAAGAGGTACCTTGCGATTGATGCCTATCAACAGTCATTCCTGTTTTCAAAAAAGCGACCCGAAGTCTATGTGACAACCACACAGGCATCAGTTTGGTGTCCGTTGCGTCCAAGTTACTCACTGGCCTCATTGTACGTCGTCTCACTAAGCCCAGAGAAAGTCAGATACGCGAAGAACAGGCAAGATTCCGATCCGGTCGAGGGTGCGTTGATCATACTTTTATATTGCGACGAACCTTAGAACGTCAGTACTGTTACAGACAGCCAACAGTCATGGTCTTTTTGAACCTGAAGGCTGCTTTCGATTCGGTTGCTCGTAACGTTCTCTGGGGCTGCCTTCTCCGCAAGGAAGTACCAGAGGAATAGGTGAATCCATTGAAATCACTGTATGCCCACTTTGCAAGCAGAGTGAGAGTTTATGGACAACTGTCTCTGGCGTTCATCACTTCTAGTGGTGTTCGTCAAGGGTGTCCGATTTCCCCCTTCCTGTTCAATTTTGTCACGGACGACATTCTGGAAGGTGCGCTTGAGCAATCCAGTGAACTTGGTGTTGAGTTTCTTCTTGGCGCTAGGTTGACCGCAGCAGGAACATCCCGTTTTGTCACAGCGGGAGAAATCACAGTGATGGCAAATGACTCTACGGAGTGGAAAGAAACATAACGAACGGATTTCAGACAGGTAGTACATGGACATCCCAGTAAAACGGGTTCGCTATGTCTGTGCATTGATAAGCCACCGTCAAGCCAGCACAAAGCGCGCGGAGCACTGGACGCTGTCAGGACGCCCAACCGTTTCAACAGTACCGTGACGAAACAGAAAATAGAACCAGCACTCCTTTACGCACAACACTCATGGGGGTTTCGCCAAGTTGGAATAAGCCTTAACAGAAGGAAACAGACAATTGACACAGAGTCCGAGTTCGAATCGCGCTCCTCCAGCGTGCAATGCAAGTATCCCTAATACAGAGAAAGTAGAATTCTGTGGGTGACCTGTACCATTGCGAGTTACAGGAGAAAATGCGGAGGGTTTCGAGCAGAAACTGAAGATTACGACTTCACATCAGCAACTGAGACGTGGCTGAAACCGTAGGTGGATGCACAGAGCTCCTATCCCCCAGGTTACTGTTTATCGAGCTGATAGGCAAGAGAGAAGACTAGAAGGAGGAAGCTTGCTATTGCCGGAACAGTTTGAACAAAAGTTGACTGGAGAACTAATTACGCGTAACACTCAAGTAGTAGTCTGCTCTGAAAGAGCACTACAAATAACTACTAGTGGCAAGCGTATACCGCAGCATACTGACGATAGCGGAGGAAGATGTCAGGGCGGTAGAGTATTTTACCGAACTCAACCCAGAACGCCGAAATTCTTTCATGGTGATTTGAATGCCTCGGAGATCAGCTGGACGTCAGAATTTGTGCCTGAGAATGAATTTGGGGAAATGGTTGCCGACGTTTCTCCAAGCGAGGACTAAACTTCGATAAATAAACTAGCACACCAAGTGGAGGACAGGGTAGACACCGGGCGTGTTGGACTTGGTTATCACTAGGTGTATTAGTGATGAGTAATTTAGAAGTGGGTGTCCCTCTGGGTAAAAATGAGCATACATTTTTACGACTGTTACTTTTAGTGGGCCTAGGTCTCCAGATAAATGGCGCAGGTTGTACTGCCGAATTAGGCTGTGATTTGAAAAGTGGGGCAGACCTTATGAATTGGGGGTCTGAGGCAGAGGTGGCTGAAATAGAACGCTCTCGGTACTTGATCAAAAGTAATATCCTAAGGCTGGCTGATGTATGCGCATTGATGCGTGCATTACATCCACGAAGGATACCTCAATTGTGGGAAAGACGAGCAAGTAAGACCCAGGTCAAAAAAGTGAGCTGCCCGGAAAAGGTTCAAACTTGTTGGTGGGCATCATCGTTAACTAGAGTGCAGGAGTGTAGATTAGACTACGTGCAAGGATTAGTGAGGCGAACAAAGGTCAGTCCTAAGTCTTACTATGACTACTTCCAGTCTAAAGTGGCTGTACGGGCTTCAGTTGGCTGCGTTAAACCTGAATGGGGTGCGGATGTTACCACAAACAAAGAAAAGACTCAGACTTTTCTCTGGTTCTTTGGAAAACTGCGCATCGCTGATAGTGGGAACACCCCGCAACTACCTACTAACGCAGACCTACCTGTAATGGTAGACGTGATTATTACCGCGAAGGCGGTGGGAAAAGAACTAGCTAGGTTGGATATCCACAAGGCGGCGGGGACAGATGGGGTGCTTCTGGCGTTATTGAGACCGTTAACGGACGTCCTAGCCGGTTCTCCTAGCGCACTTATTGGGTGGGTCCTAGGAAAGAGCTGAATCATCGCAGGAGTGGAAGGCAGCTGCAGTTATTCCGATATGTAAGGGGGATGGAGAGGAGCCCATGAATTGCTAACCTGTTAATCTCACGCCTGTCCTATTGAAACTAATGAGAAGGTTACTTATCGACTAGATTGTCGACCACATCACCAAGCACAGGCTCCTGACAGCACAACAGCATGAGGTTCTGAAAAAAACGATCCTGCCTAACAAATCTGCTATTATTTCTTGGTGAAATCACCAAGAGGTTGGATGGGGGGGTAAGAGGTGAAAGTCTGCTATTTGAACTTTAAAAAGGCCTTTGACTCGGCCAACAATAAGCTTCTTCTGAAGAGGCTTAAGGCATTCAATCTGTTCCCAAGGATTTTGAATTGGATAAGGGCCCACCTCTAGGATCGAAAGTTTTACGTTCAAGTGGAAAGTGCTCGGTCAAATTCAATTATAATAAGTGCAGTTCCACAAGGGTCTGTTCTAGCGCTCTGTCTGTCTTGTGAGTAGTATATGTTTGCAGACGACGTTAAACTAGTTGGCTGTTCAAATAAAGTGAGAACACGAGAGGATCTCGATAGAATTCACTAGTGGGCAGTAATATGGGAGCTACCACGTGAACAAACGCAAGCAGTTGTCAGCAGCGGCTCTTCCTAGACAAATGGGAGTGTCGGTGGTAGCTTAGTAAACAACGGCGAAGGGAAACAGATGGGAATGGACTTCAAAGATTTCACCCAAACCACAAATGCGGCCTAAAAATCCAACAGAGTTCCGTTTCTGTCTAAGAAGACTATGGCTTTTTGGGAACAAGAGGATATAGTACTTTTGCTTAAAACGTATTTGCGGTCGCATCTGGAATACTATACTGTGTGCAAACTTGGAGTCCATACAGTTTTCGAGATGCAAAAGTGCTAGAGAGTGCAGCGCCCATTTACAAAGTTGTATGAAATATCAAAGCAGACTTGGATATCTAGAGAAAAGCGCCAACGTGGAGGCTTGATCGTTGGTTTGACTAATACTGGTTAGCAGCTGTTTACCCGCAATGACAGCCCAGCGCTTCGGGGGTGTAACTGGAAATTCGCAAAACCAGGTTCCAACGAAAACGGCCGGACTCACTTCTTCTTCTTCAGAGTAGTTAACGACTGGAATAATTTGTCAGCGGAAGTGGTGCCAACCACGACGACGAACGATTTCAAGCGAAAATTTGATAAACCTTGATCATCAATATATTCTGAGTCAGTTCAAGAAGTTGGAAATTGGTCTGTATATTTTGCTCTTCCTTTTTAATTTCGACTCCTGTCTCTTCCAGTCTCCCTATTTTTCTTCCACCATATAACCAGTACTCCTTTACAAAATGTCATACCTCCCCAATTCATGGGCAACGGCAGGTGAACAGACAACCGGAGAAAAAAGGTTGCACCAGCAGCCGTAGTGACTTCGTGTACCAACTTTATGTCATCACATTAGTCAGCGATTCTCCCGCCCATAGGAACACGGTTTCCTAAGATGAGTTTCCAATGAAATAAAATGAAGCTTCGTCGTGAAGGTCACCTTCAAATTTGAAGATAAGTTGCTCCTTCCGTTTTGCTATCATTTGCCTGTAAGTGTCTCGCATCTGGTTATTAAAGCGTGTGAGCATCTTAAAAGCGAATTACCGTTGGTTGCAAGTTGGTTTTTATTTACTGGTCATAAATTAAGTTATCTAAGCCAGACAATTATGCGCTGAGTCTCTTATCCTTGCCTCAACAAGCGATGTGACAAAAAGGTAGCGGCTGGAATTCAATGTGACATATGCGATAGACGGTGTCATCAATCGTGTGCATGCATAAGCACAGAACTATATAAACTGCACGGCAAATGTTCTGACCTGTGCTGGGTCTGTGTAGAATGCAAGACCACAGGAAGAAAGTGGCTTAGTCTTTCAGACAGATCGGAATCCGTAATAGGTGCTTCACAAAGCACGAATCCCAGTACCCGGTCCCCAAACCAAACCACCAACCAACTTCGGAACTCTGCGCCTGCAAAAAAATGACTAAACAAATCGGAACCTCGAGAAATGGCGTGTGCACACCGACGGCCTACTACAAGCAGCCCGTAGGCCCCACACCGGAAGGTAGCCCACTTGTGCCCTAACGCCACTTACGTCAACGTTGATACGCCCTCAGAACCACATCTTGGTGTCCCGAAAACCCCAAAAAGTCAACGAGACTGCCCAGAGGTCACAAAAAGCAACTACAAGTAAGGCTTCTAGACCTTAGAAGGCAACAAGTTTGACGCCAAAAGGGCATATGAAGGAAGATTGCAGGACGCACCCGAGCGATCGCGTGCACCTAAGCCCGACTAATGTCGATGAGGTGCGTACATGGATAGTGCACCACGAGGCACATCTGCGTAAAGTTACGGCCACTCTACAAAAGCATACCGGTGCAGTTAGACAATTGCAAAGTTCCTATGAGGTCACCCTAAAAAGGGAGAGGAACATAATTAGTCACGCTCCCGAACCGGTCATACAGGATCCTAAATATAGGAGATCCTCAGAAAGACAACTAATTCTAGGCGTTCTGCGGAACGCTGAGCTACCCGCATCGACAAAATGGCGCCGAGCGCACACACTCAGTAAGTGGACCTTACCTGATACACAAACAAACCATCCCAGACCGCTCCTAGTCAAACTTCGAGATCGTAACATTCGAGATTTTGTACTAACTAAAGCTGGCACGATAGCTCACAGAATGCCAGGCATAAAGGTTGCAGGAGATACAGCCATGCATCACAAATCTGACCCGTAGGAGGAAACCTCCGAGGGATTAGATGCCACCAGACTACGGAGCAGGCAGAAGGCCAGATCGCCGGAGCTGAAATGCATGCTGGCCAATGTGTGCAGCCTGCTTAATAAGAGAGATGAACTGCAAACAGCGATTCACTCCGTAGATATTTGCTTGCTCACAGAAACGTGGCTCAAAGAAGAAATAGATTTGGGGGATTGGACACGTGGGTTCCAGTGGTATCGCAGTGATCGCGGCAATGCCGTCGGAGGCAGTTGCCTATTGTTGATCAAAAGTTCTATAAGGCAGTCACCCGTGAACTATAACTGCAGCTGCGTGAGCATTCAAACCGCCGTCAGCCTTCTCCATGTCAACCCCCCATTGATAGTCTTCGGGGTGTATCGAAGTCCGGGTGCGCAACCAGAAGAAGATGAAGCACTGCTGAAATCACTCCAGTCGGTTTGCCAATCAGGCTATCGCATTCTCGTTTTGGGGAATTTTAATGCTCCTAAAGTCAACTGGTGATTGGGATCGGTCAGTGGTAGAGGTTTTGATCACAAATTGCTCAACATAGTCAACAATTTCACACTAACACAGCAGGTTAGAGTGGCCACGAGATCCCGAAATGGCCAGATAGCCTCAACACTAGACTTAATCATAACTCGTCATAGCACTGACATCACTAACGTGTTGACTGCGGCACCACTCGGAAAGAGTGATCATATGAGGATTTATTTCTCGTTCCAGTGTTCCCTATCGGTAAAACAGGCACACAAAGTGCAACTTTTTCACCGAATCGACTACAATAAACTGATATTGGAAGCTGATGAAATGACCTGGAACACAACACTTTCTGTGGAGGACGTCAATAGTTTGTGGGCAAACTATGTTGACAACCTCCGGGCCCTTAAGGATAGGAACGTCCCTCAGAAACAAGTCGGAGGAAGGGGTCGGAAGCGATGGGTTCGCCCCAAAGTCAAGAGAGCTTTCTAACGCAAGTATATGGCCAGGAAGGTATATATTCAGCAAAAGGGGTTTAAAAATTTCATGATATACAGAAAACGCCCGAGACGGAGCAATTAAAATAGCAAAGAATGTTCGTCTCATCTATGAGCTTAACCCAGCACGTGACATCAAAAAGAACCCCAAGAGGTTTTACGGTTATGCTCAGTACAGATCCTCCCTAAGAAAGGAAATTGGGACCACACCTTCCTATAACGGAGAGATTATAACGACTGACAAGGGCATAGTGAACGTATTCATGGCACAGTTTCAAAGTGTTTATCGCTCAGATAACGGAGCACCTCAGCTTTACTCTAACACCGTGGGTGTCGCCATGGTGGATCAGGATATTGCGCCACACAAAGTTGAGCGAGCAATATTCCAACTAAACTGTACAAAGTCCTTAGGACCCGACCGTATCCACCCGGCTATCCTGAAACCTCTGGCCAAACTGCTGGCGTCGCCTTTTACCCAGCTGTTCAATCTCACATTGAAAACAGGGGTAGTTATGAGGGACTGGAAACAAGCCACCATAGTTCCCATCTTCAAAGATGGTAACCGTTCAGAGGTCGGAAACTACAGACCAGTAAGCCTAACTAGTGTCGTCAGCAAAATTATTGAACGCATATTACGTGAGAGGATCTGCCGATTTCTCTGCGAGCAGAAATTCTTCAAAGCATCTCAACATGACTTTCTTAAAGGTAGATCTTGTCTCACCAATCCGCTGATGTTCTTAGACACTGTCACGGAGAAGCTGGATAAAGAGGAAGTGGTCGAGGTATGCCACCTAGATTTCCAGAAAGCCTTCGACTCTGTCAACCGCAAGCTTTTGGGCTGGAAACCACGAGAAGCTGGAATTTCCTCTAGAATCTGCAGGTGGATACAGACGTTCCTAGCTGGAAGATCGTGCAGGGTGAGAGTAAGAGCAGTACTGTCAGACAAGGGTTCCCCGCTAAGCGGAGTACCTCAAGGGTCAATCCTCGCCCCGTCTGCTCTTCCTGGTATACATAAATGACTTGACCGACAACCTGGTCAGTCCATGTTACCTGTATGCAGATGACATAAAGCTGGTGGGAAATGCGTTGGACTCGAGCGTCCTCTAGGAGGACATTCTGAAGATCTGTGAGTGGACATTGAGGTGGGATTTACCACTGAGTGTTCTCAAAAGTCATATCCTTGCTAATGCTACTTAGTCGACCCCTAGGTATATAAGGGATGCACATGGATGGACAGTCGAACATGCCACAAAACAGCAAACGGGAGACTTAGGTATCCAGGTCACTAGCACGTTTGCTCCAACTACCCAGTGTGCTGCAGCCGCGACAAAAGCACGGAGAGCGTTATACCGACTGAAATCTGCAATCGCCAACCCATGTCCAGCAGTATTCATTCCACCGTACTTGGCCATAGTTCGACCCCACCTGGAATATTGTGCCCAGGCTTGGTCACTGTATCTAAAAAAGGACAGCTTTCCTCGAAAAAGTACAAAAGCTCGCCACACGTATGGTATGGAGTATGAAGGGTAAGTTACTAAGACCGACTACGCTCGTTGAACCTATTCTCGCTCGAACGCCGGCGGGTAAGAAGAGACCTTAATGAAGTGTACAAAATTACCCACTACACCGGCACAAGTCCCCTGGCATGTTTGCTTGTGATACGTCAGGACAGAGATTGAAGAGGACAGGTTCATGATCAAGAAAACAAGATCACGATTGGCAGTTATGTTTAACTTTTTCCCCAACCGGCTGGTCAACTCGTGAAACAAATTACCTCCAAAGATCGTGGAGGCCTCCAGCGTACATGTATTCAAAACGGAGCTAGA
>JTDE01002875.1:71985-86746 GCA_014338405.1 Paragonimus skrjabini miyazakii | reverse complement strand
GCGTCCGTCACATTGACAGAGTGATTCGAATCCACCAAGTGCGATAGTATTGCACTGTTGACAGTTTTCGTTATTCCACTGTTCAGCCAAGCTGGGTGGTGTTCCCGGACCCGTTCAGATAAGCGTCTGCGTGCACCCGTACTTCACGTTCGGGCTAAACAACAATTACAACTCGTTTGAGGACCGTCTGCCTCGTTACTTATTGTGGGTTCGAATCTGATATCCCTATGCTCCGCTCCTAGTACTCTTGGTTTCCTAACGTGTCTTGATAGTGTGCCTTTTTCCGTGGATAACATTATGTTCATGGTCCTGTTCGTCCCTTTCTTGCCTCTACTCTCAGGAGTAGTAATGAGCTGCCTTCTTGGACTCTGCTGGTGCATTTACCTCTGTTAACAAGACTTCTGTTTGGTTTTGTTCAAATAAAAGGTATATGTCCGGTGGGTATGATAAGCGGATTCAGGCGTTATATAGGCCGACCGGAGGTGAAGAGGCCTCACTGAGTCCCTGTCATACCCATTTTAAATCACCAACAGTGTTCCACCATGTTGTCCACCCTCTCCTTTCCTATTTGACGTTTCCCCTGCTGGTAGGTAGTGGATATTTAGTTAGTAGTTATTGGACATCTCTCACGGTTGACTACAGTTATCACTTCCGTAGACGTTTTCCTTCGGCATCTTTCGGAAAGAAGCACCGTACTCGAATTTTGCTCTTGTTAGAACTCTTCAGTGGTGTATTTTCTTGTCACTACCGCGGTTTAAAACCCTGATCACGCCTTCATGAGGCGACTGTGTTGACCACTGTGCCACTGGCCTTGCATGAAGCACGGCTGAATTATATACGGACGTTCACCTGCACTCGCTGGTGAGTAATGCTCAGGTTGCCCATTCATCTTTTCCATCGATAACACACTAGAGATAACTTTTTAAGATGGATGTTCCGGTGGTGTTAATTTTCCCTTGGATGATATACTTTATAATGTAGTTTCTGCGGTTAACCTCGCTCTTATCTCCCTGCCAGCTCAGTCGCCACGACATAGATACAGTCCGATCGTTTTCCCACCTTTACTTGCGGCTGCTGTCCGGTGTCGAAATATTATGCAACAATACTCCAGCACAATGAGGCTTCAAGGATTTGAAAACGTAGTCGGTTGGACATTTTGTCAAGTACTATCTTTGTACCCAATTGGCTGAAAAAATCGCCCCGCCTGCCATATGACTGACTTGGCAGGGCCGTCACAGTGTTAGACGTTTCAAAAGATAACGAGAAATCTGCTATACTTCTTCACTTGTACTGATAAGGCTGTGATGACTCATAGGTAACTTAAGATACTTTAAACTGACTGGCTGCTTTGATTCGTCGGTATGGAATTACCTTCGCCCCTCAAAAGTGCAAGTTGCAAGTCTAGGCTTGTTAAAAGCATGTGTCTCCGTCCATCTTAAATGATGACATGCCTGAGCGAATGAATTGTTTTGTCTAATTGGGTAGTTGCGCAAGTTTCGGTAGATATGTGAGTGAAACGACCAGTGGTCGCATCTCAGAAGCTAGGTTGGTGCATGCCAACTTGCAGTAATGAGATTTTTTGAACTTGTTCTACGGGGGGTGGGTGGGCTCATTGTGCATCCGGGCTTTCCGTATTCTCACATGACTGCGAAACCTAACTTATTCGAAGAGTGAATCTTAATCAACAATCCGCCCTGAGAGGCTTTGCATGCTGTGTAGCGGTATTACTGTTTCACCGTTAGGCTATCATAAGTTAAATCCTCATTAATCGTATTCAGAATGTCTCCATCCCTAGCGCAGTTTTCCATCACCATCACCATTGTCGTCATTATCGCCATCTTCAGCGACTTCACCGACTCATGTATAGTGTGTCCGTCCATTACCTGACTCGCAGGGCCTCATTAGCAGAATACCGGGTCCGTTGGAAGAGGCAGCACAACAGCCAGACAATAGATTCACCCTGTGGCTTGAAACCTCTGATCCTGCTACTTATTTCTCTCAGTTCCACGCTTCTCCTTGGTTAGAGACCCAAGAATCCTCATCATGATGTGTTTAATAAATATTCTCAAATGTGCAAGATCACAGTCACCGACACCTATTCAAAAGGTTATTAAACTTTGACCATACTAGCTTATTTTCTCCCTGTATTATGGTCCTACTTTTTGTGGAACATTCCTGTGCTGATTCGTGTTATGTCTGTGAGTGTATACATTTGTAGTCTAACCAATGTGCTTGCGAAGTGCGTGGCGCTGTTGTAGGTCGTTAAGAGCATGTGCCTGTATTCATCCTACTTGTGAACTTTTGGGGATGGTCGAAAAATTCATCTACCGTTTGAATTTCGCGGGCAATGGTGAAATCTTTGATGAGCTCACTTTTTTGTAACTAAAACCAAGCTTTTGCTCCATCACGTCATCCGTATTACCAGGTTGTTTTGTCTTCCTCTGAAAATTGAGTCTATGTGGTTGTATGAATGATGCTCATACAACTGCGAACCCGTCTGTTTACTCGGGAGTTGTTCACAAAATGTGTGCGACCACCGGTGTCTCTGAGGCATTATTGGTATGTGGTTGAAACACAAATACTAATGACGTGGTCCACTAACTTGTCCTTAGGACATAAAGACGTTGTTAAACACTGCCTGTTGACTTCATTTCATAGGCTTCGTTGTTTCAGACAAGGTTTACTTATATGCGTCACTTGCCATGTCACGGCTTATTCGTGTGTACTGGTTTCGACTGAAACCAACAGCCTAGTGATCAATTTGTGACCTGAGTTCGGAATATGAAAGCCGTGACTGTATAGCTATTTTCAGTTAGTTGCCATCTTCCTGGCCAAGATCAAGAGGACAACAAGCACGTTTAGTTGGGTACGTTGTCAGAAACAGCTGAAGATCATAATCCATTACATTCTTGTTGTGAGTCACATTGTTCCTCGTATTTCTTTCACTCTGATATATTTATTATTATCGTTCATATTCTACCCCATGTTATGGATCTGCCGTCAGCTTCTCATAATATACATGTTTGTACTTAACAAAATAGTTGGAAAAAGCGAATAGTTATATATACATATATATATGTACATGTGTACGTACGGTTCAGTCAATTTTCGTTTATCATTACTCGTGTGAATAGGACGAACTGCTTTGCACGAATTCAGTACTCGCAGCCTTCCTCGTTTGGTGGCCTACCTACTCAGACATGGTGCACAACCAAATATCTCGGCATTAAACGGAGACACGGCCTTGCATGAGGCTGCGAAAACTGGTAATGTGCGCATCGTACGCACCCTTATACGTCATAATGCTGATCCACTGGTTTTGAACAATCGTGGTGAGCGTCCTGTTGATGTCTGCGAGAACTCTGAGACGTTGGCTATCTTGAACCAGGTGACCACCGGTATTTCTGTTATCTCAGCACGTTGTGTTCTCGCTTTTCACACATCTTTTCTGATTATCGAGTTTTCAGCACATCCATTTGTCTTTTCTCTTCTGATCCGGCATCATTTACACTTACCTATATATAACGGCCTTTTTCTCAAATCGTGATATACCACAGGATCGTTGCTGAGCTCAAGTTGTATCAAAATTCAAATGTTTGATGAAGTGTGACATCTCAGATGACTATATCGTTGGTTTGATTTTTTGTAATCAATTACGGTACGTTGTTCAAGTCAGTTGGTGTTCAGTCGACTACTACCAATATATATAAAAAATTAAAGTCTCTGAGGCAAGTAGTGAAATTTGACCATGTTACGCAGTCACTCCGACCGACTACAACTCACCATCTTCACCATCACACGTTTGTGAAACCTCCCTCTTTCGAGGGTTTCATTAAAACTATTGTTCTACAAAACCAACGTTTACATTGTCATTTACCATATCGCGCAATTGTTCAGTGTTTAGCAAAAGTTGTGGTGTCCATACCACGGAGCGCTATAGATAGCGGTGGAGCCACCACGGAAAATGCCACATCAACAGAACTGGTCTATAATGAGGTGTGCGGATGGTTTCTTCTGGACAATGAAAACGACGTGTTGAACTTCATCATTTGGTCGAAAGTCAAATTAGAATACAATTAGAACGATTTATTGCATTGCCAACCGAAACATCTGGCTCAAGTATTTATGTATTTGGACTTACCCACAATTTGACGGCCGAGTCTACCTGCACAAGAGAGGTACACCAATGTGTTCACCTATATCGGGATTACTTGAAGACACCGTAACGAAGCACTTCGAGTGTGAAACCTTTCAGACATTCAAACCTAAAATGTGGTTTCGATATGTGGATGACACATTTGCTGTTTTACCCCGCATTCAGCTTGACAAGTTCCACAGATGTTTAAATAACATAATAGATGGAATACCCTTTACACGCGAAAAGGAAGAAAATTAACGTCTGATGTTTCTCGATTTTTCGGTCATAAGAAGACCTGGTGGCAAGCTTGAAACTACCGTTTATCGTAAACCGACAACAATTGATGTCATTTTTAGGTTTGTTAGCAATCATCCTGCCTGTCAAATTAAAAGCTGCGTACGAACGTTATTTCGACATGGAGACACACACTGTAACTCAACCGAACTGAGAAGACAAGAACGGAAACACCGGTTCAAACTGTTCACTTCTAATGAGTACCCCACTAGTTTCATAAAGTCATCTATCAGAGGATCCACAAGATTTGAACGTGTAGAACCCAAAATGCGAATGACAGTGCCATATCTTCACGGCACATCCGAAACAGCGCGAAGGATTCCCCAACCACTGAGTATTCAAATATCACATAAGCCAAACTCAGCACTCCGTTCACCCTTGATGAACGCTAAGGATCGTGTAGAGCCACACGAACAGTCTGGCGTGGTCTGCGCAATTCCATGTTTCAGATGTCACCAACGGTATGTGGGAGATACCGACAAAGAGCTGCACACGCCTACACGAACATAGCTTAGTGATGCGACGAGCCTACCCTACGTCACAACTGTGGCACCACTGCGCAGAAACAGGTCACAAGGTCAACACAGATCATGCGAAAGTGGTCGCTTGAGCAGAAATAAAAGGAGGACGGCTTGTACTTGGAGCTTTATATTCGCGGAATTCCTTCAATTGACATGTATGTATAAGCAGCCACTCGTCAGCATCGTTGACACAGACGAAAAACGGACGAAGACATACCGACAGACGAACACGGTGAGCGACAGAACAGTCTCATCCCAACACATTTATTTGTTCGACAACATCCTAGTGTGGATTTACAACGTCACAGTAAATCGTTCATTACTCAATGTGTGCCTTATATATATATATATATATATATATATATATATATATATATAACGCAGATTGATGGACTCACCGCCAATCTCAGTGCTGGCTAACACTTTTGTGAACATGTCCGGAGACTCCAAGTTGAACGAGTGTATTGAAACACTAATCGCGAAGGGATTTCTTTCCGATGTCTCAGTCAGTTATTATCAACGATGTGTGGTGATGTCTTCTACGAAGTGGGCAAAACTGAAGACAATGGTTTTTATATAAGTTGAACATCGCCCAAAATTGGTAGCAACTGTCGCATTCCCAAAGACGTTATAGTCGGCTCCTTTTTAAAAGAAGCTCCAGACTCGAATTTCGTTCTAGTTAGAGCTCGTCAGTAGTGTGTATCCTTGCCACGGCCGGGACTAAAATTCCGGCCACACTTTTCATGAGGCAACCGCGTTGGCCACTGCTCCATTGACCTCACATTAGGCACGACTGAAGCATCATATGTGAACGCTCAGTCACATGATTATTTCATATAAAAACGAAAATCGCCTACTACTCATCGACATATAGTAGTGCCTCAACCTGTTTGACATGGCGTATATGAGCATCATGTTAGCCCTGGAACAAGAACTTAATGATCAGGTGCCATTTTTGGGCTTAGCAGTGACACGTAGATCAGATGGTTGTTACAGCAAAGTGTATTTACGAAAACCTGGAGCGAGTAATACCTACACTTCGATCACTGAACATCACTTTGTCTTCAAGCGTGGCTTTGCACGACATCTACCTGGTATAACACAGTTAGACGTGTAAGCGAGACCAACACGAATCTCAATGGATGCGATTAAGAAAAAAGTCTTCATAATATTGCCGTGCAAGGGGAATGCAGCAGCCTAGCTGACCACCTGCCAACTAACTAATTCGATTAGCGTTACCTATTATGCTGTAAGTTCTCTTGTGCCATTCCACTCAAAATGCGTGCAGCCACTTAGTCTGAAAGTTAATATGCCTACTATTTCTACCGCTTTCTTGATCTGTACACGGCAGTTTTCGTGATTCAGCGCGTGTCCGTGTCGTACCGCTTGGAGTTTATCAGAAAAAAATTGTCAACACTGCCTGGCGTGGTTTTACTGAGGAACAACAAAGAACTCACCCATCCTGGCCTAACTGGTCGACTGTGATCAACACACAGATACTGAAAGGGCGTTTCGCCCCGTTTGCAATATGCCGAATTGGAGAATTCATCGAACACAGTTTTGTTCGCTGGAAATTTTCATTCGTGATTTCTACACTGATATAAAATTACCTTGCACAATTACCCTGCTGACGGTTATCCTTGTGATACCGGCAGTCCACTCACTGAGTATGCAGCAGGAGGTAGATTGATGTGAGTTATACACGACGTATGACTCAGTCATTCCTTTAATGTATGCAATGTCTACCTTGAGGGCAGGTTGAAACCACAAGAAAGTTTTTACTGAATATCCGAGATCTCCAGTTGGACCTCAAGCTATGAAGATTCATGGGCGAAATTGGATTCTTCACCTCGTCAGCTTTCATCTTGACCAATGATGTGTTAATAATATATTTATCGCTCTTTATCCAGAGTATATGTCCAACTGTAACCGTCCACTTTTTGTGCTGCCTACTTACGTGTTCGGTGTACATCAGAATACATATCTGACAGCCCCCTCTATCCTTTGAGCGTATGGCAGAACGTGCTGTTGGAACATCTGCCATTGCATACCAACGCCAACATCCATCTCTATGCTTCAGCAATACAACCCGATCCATTATCTGATGATCATATCAAAGGCTGCGTTCTGTGATGTCACAATGGATGTAATGAACTAGAATGGATAAAAATCTTTTTGAGAACCAAGGGTTTTTTAGAGCAATGTCATCACTGCTACGTGTGATAGATGAGTGACCATACAAGATAATTCCCCTTGTTTAAAAGAATGGAATGACTCTTGTAACGAAGCAACCGATTCTTCACATCTGATTTCACAAGATGTTTGCTCTGTTAGTTACAACCCTAATTAGACGGTTTGCCATTGTTAGGATAGAAGATGAAGAGGCAACTTCTCTGTTCACGATTGGTCCATTCTCTTGTAGTTTCTTTCATGCGGATGTTGTACGACAACATGTGCTGGTCGTATATTGTCTAGACGTTTACACAATAAGATAAGGAAAATTTATCTACTAACCGTCAGCTTTCTGGCAGTTTCGTGCAGCATGTAGTTACGTGCCTGACAGGTTGTCTCAGTTGTTCCCCAAGATTCGTAATCTGGCAGTCGCTCAACGCCTTACCAACAGTCCAGAGTTTTCCTTTTATCAATATATTGCCATTTGATTGTGAATGGAAACTGCATGCTAACTCGTAACGAAATCAACTTGGCCACCTCAAGCTCCAATGTGTACCTGTAGATAAAATGTGATCTCGCCTGTCTACGAGGATGTTTACTGCTTTTGTTTTCCTTTCATTCTTATTGCTGTCGCAGCACATCGACGCCCATAGATGTCACTTTACCGCAACCTCAACGAAACTTTCATCGCTTTCTTCATCGAAATCTCAGCGTCATCATCACCACAGTCAAACAGACAGAAATCCACACAGCGTTCGGCATGGAATGCCCGCGCCAGTCAATCAGTCTGACCCGCACGGCACAAACAGAACATGTAGCGCTACCACCACTCCTGATGGTTATTCTGATTCAGACGACACGTGCTCGACTTCCGGGCCGACAACCACACCAACGGCTTTGGTTAGTTCATTTGGGTCCACTGGCTCTCCTGTATCCACCGGACGCACCGTTAGTCCTCTGTCCGTCAGCGGGCAAAAAAATGTCTCTTCCGATTCGCATCTGTCTCAATCGAAAGCGGGTGAGTTTCTACGTTTTGCACGCTTTTCATTGAAAAATGGTATATACGAAGATTCACTTTAAGTGGTTCTCTTGTGTAACTGTGATACTTTTTCCGTTCATCCGAATGATTTTCAAAGAACGGCTTCACAGCATTGTAAATGATGACGGCATCGCTTAAGTAAGTACACGGTTCGTTGGCACGACTTCGGGATGTGCTGCTATGGTATACGAATGTGCATGTGGACCTCGCTATTGTAGTGGATCTAATCACTATACAAAATTCACGTATGAACACGAGATCAAAAAGGTGATCAAAATGGAAATGATCAACTCACAATAGTTCACTAAAGTGCTTTGATTTAGAACTCCACTACACCAAGTGTAGTATCCAATAGATGCAATCCGTCGTGTCGTTCCCAATTAATCTTGGAGGTCAACAGCCGAGGTAATCCCAATGACAGATAAATAAGGAACTTTGCTGCAATAGTCGCTTGATTCCGTTAGCTTCTAACTCTCCAAAATTCAGTGCACCAGCGACCCGAACGCAGAGAGAACGCAGAGGCTCGCGAACCGAGAAGTGGGTGAGTTGTATTTACTGATTATCGATTAGTCCGATTAAGTTGGTTTAAACGTTGGTTGTATACGTGAAGTTGATGAAAGTGAAAAGTGTGAATAATAATCAGAATTTTGAAGTAGAAAATAGTGTGCAAAACGTTACACTATGCAAGCTTTGATAGCTCGGATCCGTTTTGCGAATGACAAGCCACCGTTTGTCATTTCGTACGTACAACTTCTTTGCATAACTACAGTCTGGTGGTTAGTGTATGACAAGTTCGCTTGATGCGGGCTCTAGCGTCAGGGCTCGGATCTCGGGAATGTTATTGTCCTCCTGATTGAAGATCATGTTGCGATGGGAACTCGTGTTCCCGTTATTTTCGTAGACGTTTTACGTTTTCATTTGTCTTCCTTCCATTTGCTGTTACATCTACTATTACTGCTATGTAATGGATTTGTGTAAAGAGTACAAAACGAATGTATGGTTTAACAAATGATTTATTGGATGACATGGTGGTTTCAGTCTTGTGTTATAAACTATCGACTTTGACAAATTGGTGTACACCTACCCTTAATCATCATTATTCATCGAAGTAGTTGCGTAATAAATAGGCACGAATGTATAGAAAACAGATGAAGATGAAAAAATCGTTGTCCTTGGAGTGTCATGGCAAAGAATGGCCAGCAATCTTGTGAGTATATCTTCGTCATTCACTACGACACTGTTGTGTCCGGCGGAGTGGATGGTCACGAACGCCTCCCCAACCGGATAGACAGCACCTACCAGCATTGCTGCGCTGGACGGCCAAGGCTTGTGTAGCTCATCATCATCATCGTCATCATGGACAGTGATACATCACTGGTTCACACTGATGCTTAACTGCCACACAACCACGCAGAAGAAAAAAGCAAACACTGTATAGGAAAAGAGAAGAAAAAAAGGGAATCAAGAGGGGACCTAACCATTAAAAATAAGAACGTCTATATTCAAATATTCAAGATCGAGGTGCCTACATTTTGAAAACAAACAATCGACCCGTAGGTGAAAGCAAGGCATCATCATCCTTATGACGTTCATTGCCCCGCGTCACTAAATACACTCGCTTCCCAGACAACTCGGCCAGACAACGACAACATTCATACCACTGAACCCGGTTAGCCGCCATCTCACCTTATGTCTCAAACCATCGACTCTGTGAGTCGCGAGGGCCCCAGCCCGAGAGACGAACCCGATTTATAGTGACCAACCCCTTCGTAAACAACTTCATTTGTCTACGTCAAGTCTTCATCTGTCAACCCCCGCACCTTGCGCCGATCGACCGCAGCGTCGGCAAACAGTGAAAGTGTAAGAACTGAACGAAAGAACTCGTTTGAATATCGGTGCCAAATACCCGCTTCCTAATCCCCTCATTACTCACTCGTTGGTGCCACCCGATACGAGCGATTGAACGCAGACATCGGTGGTCAAACACCTGAAGACAGTTCACGTCTTCTACCCTGAGAGGCCAGGTTTCGCTGCCGTAAAGTAACAACCATCACTGTTGTCTGATATACGCCAGCCTTAAGCCTCAGGGAGATACCTCTCTGTTGCCATAGGTGCCCAGATTAGTAAACACCATTCTAGCCTTGGAAATACGCGCCTCTATTTCGTTCCCTACACCGCCGCCGCCGTCGCGCTGATGCAGCTTCCCAGGTATATAAACCGATCAACAACCTCCATGATAACATTATGTATTATCAAATCTACGTGATCACAACAATCTTTCAGAAGCACTTTGCATTTCGAGGCTGCAATGCGCATTTCGAAGTACTTAGCAGAACGCGAAATTGCGTTCAGCGTTGCTTGTGCCGCATGAAAATTATCAAACACCTTATCGTCAGCATAATCAAGATCAGTCAGTCTTCCACCAGGTAGGAGGTCCACGTCGGCATCTTGTGACTGCCGGAGACAATCCTTCATTATTTCGTCCATGACGAAATTGAACAAAAATGATGAAAGGGGACAGCCTCGACGTACACGGCTGCTGGTGCTGAAACTGTCAGATAGTTCGCCGTAAACCCAAACCTGAACTGAAGTATGGGAATAAAGTGCCGACAGTACGTTCATCTAGTTGGTCGGTACACCCCTGGGTTTAAGCGACTCTAATAGTGCACATCGATCCACCGAAACGAGCGCACCCTTATAGTTGAGGAATACGGCGATTGTTGACCGGCAGCACACATGACGCTGTTCCAGAATTTGACGAAGATTAACAAAATGGTCTATACAACCCCGCCCACATCGGAATCCTGCCTGTTCTTCCCTAATGTTTGCCTACCGAGATGCAGTGAGTCGACGAAGTATAATGGATGTCAGAACCCTAGTAATGACCGAGGTCAAACTAATCCCCCTATGGTTTTCGCAAGAGCTCCTGATACCTTTCTTGAATATACGAACTATTATCGCGTGAGTCCAGTACTGAGGGATGTTCTCCGCCATCCACACAAGTTGAAACAGCTAAGTCAAGGTCTCTACTAACCCCTCACCCCCTTCTCTGAAACGTTTCGGTACGAGATCATCTGAACCAGCAGCCTTATTACGTTTGAGAGCCGAGATGCAATTACGAACCTCTGTCTCAGTGGGTGGTTCTAAATCTACCGACCAGTGTGTTACATCACAAGCTTGTGGCGGCATCACGGCAGAAGTAGGAGGCCAGTTAAATTGATCCTCAAAGTGTTCCGCTCAACACTCTAACCTTCTGAACTTATTATAGATTAGTGTGCTATCTGCCTCGTTGACAGACGGTCGCCTGGGACTTGTGGCACGAATCAACTTAAAGAGTTTGCCGGTGTTTCCTGAAGCAAAAGCGGTTTCCATTTTCTCAACTTTTTCCACTAACCAAGACTCACGATCAGCCTTTAGACTATGTTTCAGTTTCCTACGGATATCTCCCAAAGACCTGTGATATATGAACCACCTGGAGGAATGTTCCGTCTAGGGTATAACAACTTCAAGGATTTCTCTGAGATCCAACGTTTGTTCGACTTACGAACACCCTTGCCTCATGCTTCATAAATTGCCTGTGAGATATTGGTCCAGCAGCTATTATTATCTTCGGAGTGTGAATTATTAATGCA
Organism: Paragonimus skrjabini miyazakii; assembly: GCA_014338405.1. NCBI lineage: Eukaryota > Metazoa > Platyhelminthes > Trematoda > Plagiorchiida > Troglotrematidae > Paragonimus > Paragonimus skrjabini miyazakii. The sequence goes on along the minus strand of JTDE01002875.1, from coordinate 74,950 downwards.
GCTTCCTAAGCTTGTTTATGTAGCTCGTTATCACGTCATTGCCTGGTCACCTTGCGAACAGCTCGTCAGCAATATTACTGGCTTATAATATGTTGCTACTCTTGTAGATCAAGCGACCGACAGTCCCGTTCGGCCTGCCTGTAATAAAAACAGACGGAATCAGTGCCAACTCATGCTTGTAACAATACTTTATACCATACTAACCGAGCTCAGTGGCGTGAATGTTGTCGTTGTTTGGCCGAGTTGTCTGTGAAGTGAGTGCACTTAATGACGCGGGGCAGTGAAAGCCGTAAGGAAGCTGTCTTGCTGATGACGCCTTACTTTCACTTACAGCGCCTTGATGTTGTATGTTTGAATGTAGACGTAGCTCTTTTTTCGTGGTTAGGTCCCCTCCCCTCCCTCTTTTTTCTTCTCTCTTCCTAAACAGGGTTTGTTTCTTCTTCTTCATGGTTGTGTGGCAGTTAAGCATCAGTGTGAACCACTGATGTATTGCTGTCTATGATGATGATGATGATGATTATACCATACACACCAACCATGTTGAATCGGTCCAGCATGATCTGCGTCTTCTCTGCAACAGATCTAAGTAAATCAACTTAGTCCACACACTCATTAGCAGGCAGCTTACTACATGGTAGATACTTCACTCCGTACTCTTTGGAACGTCCGGGTTCTCCTTGCAAAATATCAGTCCATAACATAGTTTAAGTGGGAATGGTAAATCAAGCACCTTGTCGATAGCCAGTGCAACCACAAATTACAGAAACCGGCAGCATTTTATTATCTGATAAAAATGCCTTTTCCATCGTAGGCTTGTTCTTCTAGTAAACCTCTCGGTTCTTCATAAAGTTGCGCCTCAGTTGACGACGGTCTATGGCATACTCGGGATCATATGAATCAGTCAATGTTTGTTCATTAGTTTGTTAAATTAGCGAAGACCCAGTCTTACCATATCTTCCGAGCTTTTTTGGAGTAGACCCCTCCACATAAAGTTAGCATAATTGCTAAGGTTTCTGTTCAGTGATCGTTTGGATCACTACATGTTTGTGACTCGTGCGGTTTTTCTGTCCGCACTGTTTACTAGGGGTTTGTTGCACCCTCGTCGTTCAGTTTGCAACTGAGCATTGCACAGTTTCTTTTGATGTTTGTTCCTAGGTGATCATTTTTTTCAAGGTCCTTCTTCCCCATCTTCCACCGCGTCTCCCTGAATGAAAATCATCATTTGTGATGCGAACAGCAGTCACTATGCACGTCCTATGCACAAAGCAAGTAGCTCTAATGTTCTCTTTTCCCGTATAGGATATCTAAATTTCGTAACGAATTCGTTGTTCAGAACTATACTCACGAGATTACAAATAACAGCGGTAAATCTTCTCACAATTGTGTTACACGAACAGTATGTTAGCCGCACCTTTTCTAGGGTTTGCTGCTTAAACGTATATTCATACTTCATATGCAATCTACGCTTTGACATGTTTTTCGAAATTTGTTGCGAATACCGAATATTAAAACGAGTAGTTCTCAAATGTAATACCTATTTATGTTTCGGGTTGTTTACATACACCACCAGAATCTAGACGGAACCCATGGTTCTCAAAATACTTGAGTTCATACATTATTTTTAAGATGATCCAGTGTTACCGTTCGCACGGCCTCCAAGGTTCCCATGTTACATGAGCTTGTACATTGGGTGTACGTTTAGCATGGTACAACTATTACCCTGACTGAAAAATTGGGTTGCTTGTGAACCTAACCACTTTGATTCAAAAGTTCGCTTGTCGCACACAGATCAAACCGGCACATATTTGTATCGGAATTGCCCATGTTAACGATTCCTTGTGCGTTTTCTTTGCTGTTCCATCGTCTACACCTGTTAAGAATGTCATCGTCTCGTGCCCCTGCTGTAGCTGAAGCGGCTGGTTGTGCCTACTTATTTTAGGGCTATCGATCTTGAATTTCGTTGCTTTGGGTTTCGTCAGACTTCTTTCAATCCGTGGTAATCCTGGACTATGTTATATATTAATATCGGCCGAGACATGTCGAATTTTTGCATGTCTGAGATCTGACAGTTGTTGGGTCTGTCGGTCTATTCACTCTATCTACTAGTTGAAATGGTAATCGAACAGTGTGTTAATTTGTTGTCTGTATGTCCCTTGATGAATGTCTGACCCTCACTTATTGTGCGGCTGTGTTGCTGGAGAATGTATACGTTCACCTCCTTGCCTGTCAGTACGTCTCGCTGTGTGTGTGTCCATCATGTCACCATGATCATTATCGGTCCTCTGTCTCCTCCCTCTCCTCATCGTGCATATGCACGTATATAGGGCTTATTTCACATTTTGTAGCTACATATGATAAACTTGTGTACGCAGCACAGTCGTTTTAGTATTTGTCGTTTTGTCTAACATGCAGTACATACATAAAGTCACCCACTAGATGTTGTCAACTGTCTGTCCTGTTTTCGCGCGCACACGTGCATGTGGTGTATGCACATGCGCCAGCAAAAATAGGGGCGATGCGTACAGTAACACACGTCGACCACGGTCACGACAATAGCTGTGTTCACATTTACCAGATTTTATTTGCTTGAGCCACTTAGTTGGACGATCATTGTATGCACCGGTTTCCGTGTATGTTATCATAATCTCCATGCCTGCCCTTTAAGGAATTCTATTCGAAGTTAGCTCATTCTTTTTAATTTGTGTGTGCGTTTGTAGTGAAAAAAGATCCATACGCGTTTGAGGACGAGACGGACGAATCTCCAGAACCGAGTGCCACACTTCATCCCGTGTCTACGGTATCAAATCTGGCCAAATCTACGAGCCCCAGTAGTCGGTCTCGCCAACTGGGACCCGCATCCACCCCCGGTGCTAATCAGTCGACTTCGGGTAGCAACACTAACAACTCAACCACCACGTATCCGAGTGCCCCGGTTCTGGAATCGGCTGTTGGTCCTGGCCTCCCT
>JTDE01002875.1:24882-71885 GCA_014338405.1 Paragonimus skrjabini miyazakii | reverse complement strand
TACTTCATTTGGATCCACTGGCTCCCCTGTATCCACCGGGCGCACCGTCAGTCCTCTGTCCGACAGCGGGCAAAAAAATGTCTCTTCCGATTCGCATCTGTCTCAACGGAAAGCGGTGAAGAAAGATCCATACTGTTTGATGACGAGACGGACGAATCGCCAGAACCGAGTGCCACACTTCACCCCGTGTCTACGGTATCGAATCTGGCCAAATCCACGATCCCCAGTAATCGGTCTCGCCAACTAGGACCCACAACCACCCCCGGTGCTAATCAATCGACTTCGGGTAGCAACACTAACAACTCAACCACCACGTATCCGAGTACCCAGGTTCTGAAGTCAGCTGTTGGGCCTGGCCTCCCTTATTTGCACTACGATCAGAACACTCCCATTACTGCTACCGGTCTACTGGGGCCTCCGCTTCGACTCCGTTTCGCCAAAGAGGCTGGACAGTACACTTTGATGGAACACCAACAGAATAACGCTGTCGTGTGTGGCACGGAAGCCGGTGGTGATATGGCAAGTTCCGTGACCGCCACCACAGTAGAAGCACCTGATCCTCCCGTTGCATCCTCAAACACAGTTGAAGGTGTTATGGGTGCCAACCTGGTCGCAGATCCGGGGACGTGGGCTACAACTACTCTTGGCCAAGTTGACGATGGTCATACGGTAAGCACATTTCTGTTCGTGTCTTGCACTTTTATCCCTCACATGTTTCGTATTTCTTACTAAATAGTTTATTTGTCGTGAATGGCTCATCGTCAAGCTCTCATGTTTTATTTGTAAATATCCCAACGTTTCATCTAAAGTAGCTGGAATGTGTTGGTAGACAACTAGGCGATTGCCACATACAGGTTGTATTTATCTTTTTTAGGAGATTTATGAGTTCACTTTAATAGCTGACAAGCTTACGTTGTTCGTTTCCTTTAGACAGGTTTATGGTATTCATCCCGTACCTATTTTTGTCTTATTCCAGGACGTTAAAGTTAAAACTGAGTTTAGTTTATTTTTTCGTTAGCACGGATTTACCCTCGTTTAGTAATCGATGATGGCATACTGTCGTTCTGTTGCGCAATCATGATCGTCTGCTAGTGGCTACGTGATGAAATGTAGAAATCGAGCAACTTCCATGCCAAGTATTGCTTTGGGTGTTTGTCAGCTTTTGTAGGATAGCGCACGCCCCAGTTTATGAACTGATATTTCTCTTAGTCGCAGATCAGTTGTAAATGATTTGCCAATAATCGCACGGGGGTCCAACTGAATTTCAGAATTTTCAAATTTAGATCGCATTATCAAAGTCATTGTATTCCTTATTGGTACTGCAATCGCAAGCGTTGGCGAGTTCCAGCGTTTACTGCTTGTGTAATCCCATCGTAGCAGCCTATCCCTTGAGTTATTTGATAGATTCAATATCTTACGAGGGTAGGTGGGCAAACAAGTCCGACTGCGATATTTATGTGCTCCAGGCGTAGCTTCGTAATTCAGCTGGTAGATGACATGCCGAGTGAGTACGGGATCCCCGATGTTAATACGAATCGACCCAGACGTCTTCTCACAATTTTGCCTAGTTGAATTTGTCGAATCTGCCACGCTACTTATTAGTAATATAGAAACTAATCAAATTAATAGACGTACATGACAGCATTTTTTTCCAAAGGCAGCGACGTACTAACACAGTCATTGCACCAGCACCAAGAATATTCTGTCCATGGAGTATATCCGGTGTTGTAAAGGCCTGATAATTGCTTGTGGGCAGAAATTGGTTTGACTGGTCAATCATAATCGAATGATGATCACTACTGTTGAACACGGAGATTTCGCAAATGTTTCTGTTTTTCACAACATACCATCGCCAACAATGCCGGTTTCATGACAAGAATTCAACCATCGCGAATACCCAACATACTCTGCATCAGGACAAGACCATTGGCAGGCGGAATTTTCCGTGGTAAACACAGGGACTAGTTTCAGTACCCCACGGAAAAGTTCCTTGGTCTGTACGACCATCCATTGGTTCCGACGCCCACCTTATCTTGCTAACTTCTGAAAATTATGCAACATGCCTTTCGTGCTCATCCGTATCGGTAATTCCCACACTGTGCATCTATCGCATGGTTCGAAACCGGGGTTTCCTCATTTCTCCAGGTTGGCAACTCGTGACTTGTCAACTCGTTTACATTAGCGTGCAATTGTGCTCTTTTCGTGTTAATGAACACCATCCTTGTCACTTACCGATGGTAGGTACGGGTTTCTCTAATTCCCCACTTCAACACCGCTGTTACGTTATTCGTTTTATCCATTCACAGTGGTCATATGCCTGACCAGTCGAGTTATCGTTCACCTTAACAGTGATGTTGAGTATTCAGGAATAGAACACCTCGTTTAAAAAGATCGAACTGGGTCAAGCAGAATCATAGAAGTGTTATGAATGTGCGTTATTAACTGCGGTACATTCCTATCTCGGTTAGCGTTTCTAACCAGTGCTGTGCGGAATTGTGTAAATCCCAACCGGGCAGACGTTGCCTGTACGTTTTACGCAGCAGAGGAACCACGGTTTTCACATTTCGTGGCCACGTCGTTTTTATGACATCCTACCTTATTGAATCGTCAGTAGTCTCAGTATATAATGCTTGATGCGAAAAATCCTCATTTGACATGCGGACTACGTAATCCAGACAACTCAAACTATGTTGATGATGCCCTTTGATCATTTAACTAGTTGGTCGCGTATCCCGTACGTTTCGAAACACGCGCTGGCGAACAGCCACGTCCTCCGCGCGATCAATCCACTCGACGTAGTTTAACTGATGGAGGCGATGATAACTAAATTCAACAAGTCTTGATATATTCGTCGCGAATAAAGCACGTTTCCGAACCATGGGGCCAAAATGAACGAGCGTAGACACTATACACCTTTCCTTGCCATTACAACTAAACGTCATTTCGGCTCCATGGAGGGCGCGAGTTAGCAGTAGTAACATATGTTTCTTCTATTTTCAGTGTCAGTTCTTCAACAGTATTACAAAATGGCAGGATGCTGCTGCCCAGATACGTGAAATTATCCCCCATTCTCAAGCGGACAGCTCGCAATAAAGTGTCTCGGAATGGAAATACACCGGTCTAGAGGTAATGGCTTATACGCATTTCTTACAAACCAGCCTAGTCATTCACCATTTACAGCGTAGCTTGTATGCATTCGGCAGAGGGTTAGGCAAGACAGTATCATCCGCACAGTACACGTCGGTCAACCTAGTTCCGGGAAGTAACTCAACGCCCAGGATAGGATTCCCCAGTCTTGCCTAGAATGCCGCCCAGTGGTAAAATTGTTCGGGAAAGAAGAGGATGGACGCCGCTAGAAACAATGAATACCCACGAGAATTGTTCATAAATTGTAACTTAGTTTGCAGAATGTGCGTACCAGGGTGTTCACAAATCCACATTTTTCTGGACACCTTTGTGGAAAAGGCTACTTCAGGCAATGCGACTGGTTACTGAATTGAGGGCTGCTATAGGTTTAAGAAGACCACCTTCGACTGCTTGCAAGAGTGCCGAGTGAGAATTTAATCCGCACATCCTCAACTGGATCGGAATCTCGCTTGTTCTCCACGTATCTGGCTTTGAATGAGTTATGGACTGACGCACCATAAGGTCGTTGAATAACCTTGACCCAATAAAGACTAAGTTGATGTTTCTGTGATGGCCACATAGACTGCTCCATATTTTTAAAGACTGAAACAACTCGTAGTTAGCATCGGTCACAAGGTATCTCTTCAGTTTCCCAAACCACTTGAAGGAGTTCTGTAAGTTATGTCATCAACCTATCTCCATCATCCTTGAACAGAAGAATGAAATGACGACCTGGACATTTAGCATTGCAACGTTCAACAACACGATGTTTAAAGCGCTCCTGTTTTTGACCATCTAAAATGTGTTAACTGATCATTCCGGCCCCGTCATCTTACTAGTCCGGTTAAGGCCAACTGAACTGTTCACCAAAATGTTCAATCCATCCGTCAAGTGACCAGTTATAACTGAAACATTTTTCCAAATATAGTCTCGCTCACTCAAACTCAATGTCTAGTGCAACTATGAGTTAAGTAAAACTGTTTTCTGCCGCTTCCTGATGAAAAGGTTCGTTCCATCTCGCTCGATTGTTTGCCCACGTAATTATCACGATCTTTTGCAATTCTTAAGCTTACTTGCCTTTACGTTTTCGTTGGTTATTATCGAGTTCAGGGGCAGGTAGAACGGTTTGACTCGTTTTCATAGGTCTCGCGACAAAAAGCCAACTCTATCATAATTACACAGTTCGATTGGACTGTACGTCTTCACCGCGGTTTACGTAGCTGCTGCGGTTTGTTCCCAGAGTTCGTTAGGTTCTCTCTTTTCACTGAAACTGGATAAATTGTTCTTATGTCTCCCAGTAAGTATTCTCTGCACTTTCATTGCCCGAACGTCAGCCGTCTGTCTTGCTTTTACTAGTGTATAACTATTGAGCAAGTAACAAAGCTGAGCAGACACAATCGCATGATCTGAGTCCAGGTGTTTGCTTCAAAAATTCACATTGTGGTGCCGCCTGCAACTGACCATAGTTTACTCAGTGCATCCGTGGCTAAAATGTACATGGCGATGTCTGTGACATACGGTACTTTTCCCTGCGTTGAAATGCTGTATTCGAAATATGGGAACCCGTGAGATATTCACAAGTCTTTCACCACTGTCAGTGAGTTGTGTTCGGACACCAAACACCATTCATCCACCTCTCATCGAGAAAAAGATGACCAAGTTGACTATTTAATCCCCCTTCCAGTATGATGTTATTGGAGACTTTGGTCTGGTTTTCTGATTTGCGCCAACACATGGTAATCGTTGCACTAAATATGACAACGCACAAATGACCTCTCTCATCCGGCAAGGTTCGCTTTGCTTTAGAAGTTAATGTGGTCCCCACTCCAGCTTGACCATGACGTTCTGATACTTTGTCACTAGATCCCCCAAGAGGCTTCGAATGTTATCGGATGTAAATCCAAGTGAGTGACGTTGCTAGAATCTTAGTTTTGCACCCCTTAAACGCAGCATACATCGATTTTCAAACTTGAGGGAATACTCACCGGAACTGCGTACTGTTCTTGTCTGAGCATGCGGACGTTGTTTACCAGTCTTGTCCGCAGAAGACTATTATCATCTAAAGATCGGAGGAAAGCCGAAATAGAATAGTAATGGCTAAGCATTCTGTTTTCACCCTGTTTATCATCATCATCACTATTAATGAACGCACTGTATCTAGAGTTCTTGCTTAGGTTCCTTCATTTTTGAAAAAAAGGAAAGCTTTATTCTAGAAAAGGAAAATAATAGGACCCAACTGTTACGCAAACATTCAACATCAAGGTGCTTACACCTTTCAAACAATCAACTCAGTTGTAAATGATAGTAAGGCTTCATCTGCAAAACAACTTCCTTACAGGTTTCACTACATTCACATCATTAAGTTCACTTACCTCACAGACAACTCGGCCAAACAATAACATTCACACCACTGAGCTCGATTAGCTGCCATCTCATCTAAAATCTGCAGCAACCTACTGTGTGAGTTATGAGGGCTACAGTCCCGACCTACACTAACCAACCCTTTCGTGAACGACTTCATTTTTTTAAGCCAGGTCATCAACTATCTGCCTCGCATCTTATGTCAATCGGTCGCAGAATCGACAAGTAGTGGCTAGTGCAACAGACGGCTGTCGAAGGGGTTGCAGTCTATGGACTGAAGCTAGCCATGTCTGTTCAGAAACAAGTGTTAATGAACTTGACTCTATCCTTGTTTTAGCGACCTTTCCTAACCCATCGAATGACTGTCCATCCCATTCCCCTAACTGTTCGATATAAGAAACCGTTTCATGTTATTGTAAATTTCGTACTGATGCGTAACTACAAAATGTTTGCATCTACCAGTTTTCATGCACTAGCAGTTTTGTCCATATCTCTAAAGAGAACTAAGTGTTTTAAATTCTAAAGGTTCTGATCGATCCATCAAGTTGGACGCACCTTTACAATCGACAAAAGCGACGGTCGTTCTGCGTATGACGCCTCAACATTTGCCGAAAAGTGACTGTTTCATCGATACACCCTCACCCAGAACGAAACTCTGACTCTACTTTTCTGATGTCCGTTCTCCCGCGCTGCGGTGAGTCGACAAGGTATAACGGATACCAGAGCCTTAGTAATTGTTAAGATGACGTCGTCGTCCCTGACCTCTTTCCTGAACTAGAGGACCGTTATCGAGTGATCTCGACAGCCAGGGATGTTCTCTGTCGTCCACATAAGTTGGAGTAACTGAATCGATGCGTATCCCAATACGTCTTCACTTGCTTTGGAAAATTCCGGCACGAAGTCATCTAGGCCAACAACTCGAATGTGTTTTAGAACCGAAATACTATTACGTACTTCGTTTTTTGTGTGTGGTTCTGAATCTACCGACCAGAGCACGACGCTGCAAATTGACAGCATTAAAACGGTTTAAGGAGGGGGCCTGTGTTTTGCAAACGATAACTTGTGATACTTTGCAGGTGTTTATGACGCGGAAAGAAGTTGAATTGTGTGGTCCCGCCCCGAGTCTCTGGACGTAAAATTTGGTCTGTTAGTCAGTAAAGTTATATGGTTTTCCTAGAGGATCCTATCTGGGGACAATGCCTCGAGAATCTGACTTACTGGCAGTGACGCACTTCTCATCGTCATTTCCAACTTTAAACAGTGCTTGTTTTCGCTGGCATCATGTACTCTTCTTCAGCAAAATTTTAGGCGACCGATAGTTTCGAACGACCGTTGATAACACCAGACATAATGTCAGCGTTGACCCGATCTTGTAACGCCACTTTAAACTTCAAAGATACGAATTACATATCCTTCAGACATGTCACATCAACCAACCTGTCCATCATGGTCTACAGATTCTATACAGAGGAATTAAACAGCCATTTCTTCCCTATACTCAACAATAGTCAGTTTATCACCTGCTAAAGGTTGCACCCCAAGGTCCACAGAACTTTCGAGTGCTCTTTTTTGAGCAGCTGATAAAACGAAGTGCATATGAACAACGTTTTCTTAGTAGAGGTGGTTTTTCTAAAATGAGTATCAATCATGAATTTGTACCACCGATAGCTATTTAAGAACGGGAACGACTTGCGTAATTGAAGAGCATAATGACTAGACTATTGTTATCCAATTTTGGTTACTGTTGCACGCAGTGGACGCATTCGAAGTTGCATGGGGCCCTTAAATGATTCCAAAATGTTTTTGGTCATGTTGGATAATATGTTGACGATCACGGTGAACCACTGACCGCTTGGAGTGCCTTTTCGCTTAGAGGTACCCTTTCTACGCTTCCCCCTTCTTCTTTATGCGGAGGACAGTAGTGCTGCAACTATAAAAATTATTTTACAATACTCTCAGGCTCGTGCCTGAGATGTGTCAACAATGTGACATAATCTCTGAGTTTGATTGCTTTCTGTCTAACTGCTACCTTTCGGCTTTGCTGACACAGTTTACTCGGTGGAACCGAAGCCCTGCTCACCATAGCCCTCCGTATTGATGGTTATTGTAGCCTGACCACCTTGTCAAAGTGACAAAATCAGTATGAACCTGATACTGTTAAGATTTATTGACCCAAGGAAGTCACATGCTATTTTGAGGCATATCACCAAATTGACACCTGACAACTGTTGTATGCATTCACGATTTACACTCGACGACTATGTTTGACGTGAGTGATACTGTTGGCCACTGCTTTGAACGTGTTATTCTAAGGGGCTACGTTGGAAGTAGGATCGTTAAGTTGTACACCTCTATTGTTCGCATACATAGCAGTGTCCCTTGTTTTAGTTTTTCGTCGTGAAAGATCTGAACCCTCATAGAGTGCCTTTTTGTTGGTTTTCTCACGTGTGTTGTTGCGTTGCATGTTGTTCCGAAAGATCAGTGCATCTTTATTTTGTCTACTAAATTTAACTGGACCTTTCGACTTTGTCTAGCAAACGGTTTGTAATGATACGGATGAAAACTACCCGCTGGAAAATCTGTAACTGTTTTTACTAGCTCGGATGTTAAACACCTCTGTACTGATCGCCTTCTTATTTTTCTTACGACAGGACGTTGTCAGCCATAATAGAATTTAAATAGAACTAAGTTCCAGCCTCCCTCTTCTATGAGGTACCTCTCTGAAGGAGACGTTCTCCTCCCCAGTCCATTTGATTTGAGCAGAGGAGATTCATTACAATGTTTGTGTTTGAAAAGCACACTCCAACTGCCAATAAAAAGCACAAGTCATCTCGTCAGGTTGATTATTCTCTTACAATATAACGTTTTCAGTTTTCGCTTCCATTCCAAGTCAAGCGAGAACACTCCCCATTGTGCTGTTGTCGGTCACATACAGCATGATGAACTCGCTGGGTAATTATTCTATATAAACAAACGTTAATTCAGTTTCGCGAATAGACTGTACTCCTTTTCGCTTGCGTGCCAATAGTCTGAGCTGAGGAGTCCCAACATCCGATCCATCACGACATAAAATATGTGTATGTTTATTACAAGACAAATATACATTCCGCTCATTTGGTAAAATGATCGGTAACATACCGCTGAAGGCTCTTCGCCTCTCACGTTCCAGTTTTCATTGGTATCGTTTTGTCAAGACAAGTAACCGAATTGATCCAACTTTGTTTCTTTCATTTGGCGTATTTCTGGCTTGTGATCGTTCATCCACCGGTTTACTTTTATTCCGACGCGAATCAACTAGCCTAGTGTGGATATCCGTTTTCCGTTGGGTCACTACTGTGCACTGACCACTCATGCACGCGACAATTCCGGTCGCGCCCGTTTTCGACCCCTCAGTGTCTTCAACGTATTAGCGGCGTGTGGTGATAACTCTGCATCAGCACTGACGGAGTTCAACGAAGTGTCTTCGGAAAGGATAGACTCTGGCGACTCCTGGGCATGTTGATCTCGTCTCTCAGGCTTCGTTGGTTTGGCCACATCTTCCCATTGTCAACTCCCAGCCTCCCACATAGTACCTTGTTTGCGAATGGTGAGCTAGGCTGGAAGCGGCAGCCTGTTGACCTGCAAGCATATAATTTGGGCTCATGGTCTGAAGGTAATCAAACCGAAGATTGCTTCGATAGGGCGTTCTCCGTTTTCTGGTTGCAGTCCGAAGGACGCTGTCTGATATGACAAAGCACAGAAGCCAGTGGCACTCGTGTGTTTAGTTTTTCCATCCCTCTATGTCTTTTTCTTTCTTTATCTTTCACATTGCCCTTTCTTCCTCTCACATATTGTGCTACTCCTTATGGTCATGTCGTATTAAGTCTACAAAGTCTGTATAAGTAACACATATCAGGAGATCTGGAAAGTGTATGCTTGCCCTGGGCGACCACTTGTGATGGAACTGGACGATCTAAAACTTTGTTATTGATACGTTTTTTATACAAAACTGTTACAAACTATTAATTTAGTTTTGATGAGCAGTCGGGGATTTGGTTAATTTCAAGTTGAACATCATCCACAGCTGTCGCACTCCCATAGACTTGCTAGTCGGCCCCTTCCGAAAAGTAGCACTAGACTCGAGTTTCGCTCTCATTAGAGCTTGTCAGTTGTGCATATCCTTACTTTCACATATGACAATTCGGTCGTGCCCATTGTGAGGTCGATGACGCAATGGTCAACACGGTTACCTCAGGAAACCGTGGCCGGAGGTTTAGTCCCGATCTTGGCAAGGATGTACACTACTGACGAGATGTAATGAGAGAGAAACTAGAGTCTAGTGGTTCGTTTCGAAAGGGGCCGACTGGAAAGTTCTGTGGGAATGCGACAGCTGTGATCATTTGTGATTGTTGTTCAATCTATATGTAAAACCGAAATCCCTACTGCTCATCAGTCATCATTCTCTCAGTCAGTTCGTTGACTTCAACCACATCAAAATCTTTGATATAAAGTCTTATCTGGGTGTATTCATATAAATGGGATCAGTATACAGAAGGGTGCCATTTTGACGAAGATGGGGGAACCTGAACTTCATTATACGTGTATAACATTCAATTCATCCATGGTAGACGACTTATAAAGTTTATCATGTGTATAACTGATTTCGTAATTTTTGTCGCACGTACACATTCCCTTTCTCGTTGTAGTTTGTTTCACAAGAACTGTCAATTTTGTCCTGTACTACTAAACTAGGTTATGAGCGCATGTATATAACCATATGTTGCTGAAAACCTTATATTTCCCTGTTGCGTTATGTGCAACTTCCCAAGTTCCGTTTCCGTTTAGTGTGTGAAAGGAGCTTGTTATCTCGTTGTCGCATTGCACAATTGTCGTATTCTGTTGAACGAAAGATCAGTAGAGATAGTTGGCATCGGTTGATTAGCTGGGGATTGACTTCAAAGTTGTTACGAGTCTCTCAATTGCCGTATATTCACATGTTCGCTCACTAACTGTCCAATCATTTTGAGTCGACGGAACAGTTTGTGATTGTGATGGTTGCCTGTTCCGGTATGTTGTGAATGCATTCAGAACAACCCTAGTGGTTCTGTCTAGGTATGGGCGTTCTGGCGGTATCTCAGCACACACGTAACCATGAATACTCACAACACTGTTAATTCCACACTGCGTCAGCCGTCTTGTAGTATAAACCGGGTCGCCCTATTTGCTGCACACAGCAGGGCGGATAGGCGACAACATGCTACTGCTGACCCCTCCCTAACTGTCCTATCAAATTTAACTCTCAGGCCTCTCCCGACCCCATTTCCGGTAATCACTTTACAGGTCTCACAATAGATGTAGCTAACCGTGATAACACTGAGCCGGTAAGTTCCGTCTCTTGCCATTAAGCTTCAGGCCTCCCTCGTCCGCTGCTTAGACCTAGTTGTGCTGTGTTTCAGATACCAGAATCCAGGACCTTAGTCAACGTATGGGACTGACAACACGGGCACTGTCTACTTGATACTAGTTTTACACTTTGGAGGACTCCACAGCCGCCGTTACAGGTCAGGCTGGAGTGGGTATAGTCCTCAGCACGACGGCCGCAACCGCGTTAGTAGATTGGATTTCTGTTAACAGTAGACTGCACCGTCCACTTAGGAGGCTCTGTTAAGGTCAGCTCTGAATACACAACCTTCAGGAATCTTTCCATTGTGTCTGCTCATGCTCCAACCGACTGCAGTGACGCTGGCATCAAGGACGTCTTTTATTCGGATCTAGCCACTCTCCTTCGATTGACACATGGTTCACATATAGTCGTTCTGGCCGGAGGTTGGAACACCTAGGTCGGCCGCCTTAATGTAGCCGAGTCTTGTTCAGGTGGTAGGAACATAATCGCGCATGAGTGTAGATGCTGGGTTTCTCTACTGCCTATACAAAGAACAAACACATTTATCCAGCCGATACCTGACTGACATACGACATATTTGGTTGTGAGAGAAAGAAGTGTTATTAAGAAGATCCATGAGGAAATGTGAGATGTGGTCCTAACAGGTACAACCGTGACAGACAGACAAAATGGCAGTCCAAAAAAGCGGCTATACTCGTAAGGTTGTAAGTTATACAAATGAACTCGTAAGTGTGGTTAGTTAGTGAGGCACAACCGTATAGACATACGGCACAGGCATTTTCATAGGTGCGACAATGTGGCATTTTAACTGGGGAAGAGAGTTGAAAATATGCAATACTCAGTTGCAAACTGAACGACGAGGGTGCAAGAAACTCCTAGTAAACAGTGCGGACAGAAAAACCGCACGAGTCACAAACATGTAGTGATCCAAACGATCACTGAACAGAAACCTTAGCAATTATGCTAACTTTATGTGGAGGGGTCTACTCCAAAAAAGCTCGGAAGATATGGTAAGACTGGGTCTTCGCTAATTTAACAAACTAATGAACAAACATTGACTGATTCATATGATCCCGAGTATGCCATAGACCGTCGTCAACTGAGGCGCAACTTTATGAAGAACCGAGAGGTTTACTAGAAGAACAAGCCTACGATGGAAAAGGCATTTTTATCAGATAATAAAATGCTGCCGGTTTCTGTAATTTGTGGTTGCACTGGCTATCGACAAGGTGCTTGATTTACCATTCCCACTTAAACTATGTTATGGACTGATATTTTGCAAGGAGAACTCGGACGATCCAAAGAGTACGGAGTGAAGTATCTACCATGTAGTAGGCTGCCTGCAAATGATTGTGTGGACTAAGTTGATTTACTTAGATCTGTTGCAGAGAAGACGCAGATCATGCTGAACCGATTCAACATGGTTGGTGTGTATGGTATAAAGTATTGTTACAAGCATGAATTGGCACTGATTCCGTCTGTTTTTATTACAGGCAGGCCGAACGGGACTATCGGTCGCTTGATCTACAAGAGTAGTACCATATTATAAGCCAGTAATATTGTTGACGAGCTGTTCACGAGGTGACCAGGCAATGACGTGATAACGAGCCACATAAACAAGCTTAGGAAGCTGCATTAATAGTTCACACTCCGAAGATCCTAATGGCTGCTGGACCAATATCTCACAGGCAATTTATGAAGCATGAGGCAAGGGTGTTCGTGAGTCGAACAAACATTGGATCTCGGAGAAATCCTTGGGGTTGTTATAACCTAGACGGAACACTCTTCCAGGTAGTTCGTATATCACAGGTCTTTGGGAGATATCCGTAGGAAACTGAAACATAGTCTAAAGGCTTATCGTCAGTCTTGATTAGTGGAAAATGTTGAGAAAATGGAAACCGCTTTTGCTTCAGGAAACACCGGCAAACTCTTTAAGTTGATTCGTGCCACAAGTCCCAGGCGACCGTCTGTCAACGAGGCAGATAGCACACTAATCTATAATAAGTTCAGAAGGTTAGAGTGTTGAGCGGAACACTTTGAGGATCAATTTAACTGGCCTCCTACTTCTGCCGTGATGCCGCCACAAGCTTGTGATGTAACACACTGGTCGGTAGATTTAGAACCACCCACTGAGACAGAGGTTCGTAATTGCATCTCGGCTCTCAAACGTAATAAGGCTGCTAGTTCAGATGATCTCGTGCCGAGACTCTTCAGAGAAGGCAGTGAGGGGTTAGTAGAGACCTTGACTTAGCTGTTTCAACTTGTGTGGATGGCGGAGAACATCCCTCAGTACTGGACTCACGCGATAATAGTTCGTATATTCAAGAAAGGTATCAGGAGCTCTTGCGAAAACCATAGGGGGATTAGTTTGACCTCGGTCATTACTAGGGTTCTGACATCCATTATACTTCGTCGACTCACTGCATCTCGGTAGGCAAACATTAGGGAAGAACAGGCAGGATTCCGATGTGGGCGGGGTTGTATAGACCATTTTGTTAATCTTCGTCAAATTCTGGAACAGCGTCATGTGTGCTGCCGGTCAACAATCGCCGTATTCCTCAACTATAAGGGTGCGCTCGTTTCGGTGGATCGATGTGCACTATTAGAGTCGCTTAAACGCAGGAGTATACTGACCAACTAGATGAACGTACTGTCGGCGCTTTATTCCCATACTTCAGTTCAGGTTTGGGTTTACGGCGAACTATCTGACAGTTTCAGCACCAGCAGCCGCGTACGTCGAGGCTGTCCCCTTTCATCATTTTTGTTCAATTTCGTCATGGACGAAATAATGAAGGATTGTCTCCGGCAGTCACAAGATGCCGACGTGGACCTCCTACCTGGTGGAAGACTGACTGATCTTGATTATGCTGACGATAAGGTGTTGTTTGATAATTTTCATGCGGCACAAGCAACGCTGAACGCAATTTCGCGTTCTGCTAGGTACTTCGAAATGCGCTTTGCAGCCTCGAAATGCAAAGTGCTTCTGAAAGATTGTTGCGATCACGTAGATTTCATAATACATAATGATATCATGGAGGTTGTTGACCGGTTTATATCCCTGGGAAGATGCATCAGCGGTGGCGGCGGAGGTGTAGGAAACAAAATAGAGGCGCGTATTTTCAAGGCTAGAATGGTGTTTACTAATCTGAGGCACCTATGGCTACAGAGCGGTATCCCTCTGAGGCTTAAGGGTCGCGTATATCAGACAACAGTGATGGTTGTGTTACTTTACGGCAGCGAAACCTGGCCTCTCAGGGTAGAAGACGTGAACTGACTTCAGGTATTTGACCACCGATATCTGCGTTCAATCGCTCGTATCGGGTGGCACCAACGAGTGAGTAACGAGGGGATTAGGAAGCGGATATTTGGCGCTGATTGTCAAACAAGTTCTTCCGTTCAGTCCTTACACTTGCACAGACTTAAATGGTTAGGTCATGTACTAAGGATGCCAGCTAGTCGTCTGCCACATCCAGCACTGTTTGCCGACGCTGCCGTCGACTGGCGCAAGGTACGGGGTTGACAAATGGTGACCTGGCGTAGACACATGAAATTGTTTACGAAGGACTTGGTCATTATAACTCGAGTTCGTCTCTCGGGCTGGGGCCCTCGCGACTCACAGAGTCGATGGTCTGAGACGTTTGGTGAGATGGCGGCTAACCGGGTTCAGTGGTGTGAATGTTGTCGTTGTTTGGCCGCGTTGTCTGAGAAGTGAGTGTATTTAGTGACGCGGGGTAATGAATATCGTAAGGATGATGACGCCTCGCTTTCACCTGCGGGTCGATTGTTTGTCTTCAAGATGTAGGCACCTTGATGTTGAATGTTTGAATATAGACGTTCTTATTTTTAATGGTTAGGTCCCCTCTTGATTCCCTTTTTTTCTTCTCTTTTCCTATACAGTGTTTGCTTTTTTCTTCTGCGTGGTTGTGTGGCAGTTAAGCATCAGTATGAACCACTGATGTACTACTGTCGATAATGATAATGAGTTAGAACAAGGCTGATTTTATTCCAGGGCACTGTAAATGTTCCTGACTTGGTTCAATTTCCATGCTAAATGTGTCATTATGAAAACGAAGCTGAATGTGCCAAGTTTTGGTTCGTGAAAACTGTTCCAGGACCAATCTTGTGACTTTGATTTAGAAGTAAATTGTTATGAACCGCGTGGGTTGACAATTGGTGAAAAAGTGCTAACGCCCGGCGTTCGCTATACCCCGGCTCAGCTACGACGGTTGCACTAACGAGTCACAGTATTACGGTCTATACGACGACGTACGAACCACCACAAGTGAAGAAGACAGGAAACCTTCAACCAAGGGTATATTTGATCGCAACCAAACGTGTTCGAAAAAGGCTGGAAAACTCCACCGTAGTTATAATGTTCAAGTGGAGGCTCGTACAGTGAGGAGGCTCATACAGCATAAGAATAAAAAGCAACATTTTTGGGTTAATTGTGGCATTATTATTTGAAGTAAATATAGTCGGATTATTTCATATTCTATTTGACTGCAGTGTTTGAGACGTTTGAACCATTTTCTGATGGAAAGTATTCTGATATCATGCTGAAAGTTCTAAACAACTCTTAAATAACATCTCATGAGACTGTTTGTGATACTATGGTTTTCATTTTACGTTCGTCTGTCCTTGTTCTAACAGTCAGAATGAATTGATACTGTTTTTTCTCAACTCCATCCGGGCTTCCAATGCTATGTTGCCTCTTGTATTCATTCTGATTTATTACTTCCTATTCTCACTTCCAGCTAAATCAGCTATTCTTTCCTGAAAGCAGTTTGGAACAGTTTAACAACTTTGTTTATCAGTTCATAGATTAACCGAACATCTTGCCTAGGTATTTGTTAGTGTTTCGTTTTGTTCTAAATCCTGTAACGCCGTTTGTCTGAAAATATATAAATAGGACTCGTGCATCCGCTTACTTAGTTCTCTTTGTTGTGGCTTTTGAAACGGTTTCGAATTTGCGTTGTGCCCCCGCCACTAAAAAAATTGGAGATCCCTGGTCTGAGCTGTAACGCTCCCAATGGATGATTGGGCAACGCATCAGTACTTCCGGTTGATGTCATCCAGTGATGACTATTTAACTGATGCTAGAATCTCCGACCTCGCAAAAAAGTAGAACAATCGGACACAACTGAATATAAGTCTCAGTGGGATGAATTATATCGTTAGATGGTCCGCGCGTTCATCCTCAGGCCTCTGATTAGAAAGAACGTTCGTTCTGCAAAGTCGGTTAATTCAATGACAGGGTATATGAGCAGTTGCTACGGGCAGATTGGAAAAATATTCCCATTTCCTACGCTTTACAAGAGATTGCAATTGAAATGAAAGGATGTTTGCGTGTTTAAAATGTGTTATTATTAACAGACATTTGTCACTGTTTCGAGTGAAAGTTATAATCCTATTAACTTCTGTCCGGTGTGACCAACGCAGATAATTAAACCGTTTTCATCGAGGATTTGACCGGTCCAGAGAATTTAGTTGCTGATGATAGGGGACGCCGGCAAACTATCAGAAAAGTAAGTACATCAATACATCTAATAATGAAAGAGTTCAGCCGTTCCAAAGCTTGCGTCGATTTATACTGCACCTGACTGTTAACACTGTATCCATGGTTACTTATCTACTTCATACTTTTTGACAGAGGAGGCAGGAATTTGTTGATTTTTTTTAAGTAACCGTTAAGTGTGCTTATTTTGTTTCTTTCGACATTTTGGGTCAAGTTGTACAAGTGGACTGAGTGTCGTTCAGTTTGAACACATCGCCTCCACTCTAGAGGGACTCTCTGCCATCAGGCTTCCTGAGTTCGTTTTGCATTCATAATGTGAGAGTAATGCTGCCGCTGTCCATGTAATAATCAGCTATGTTAGTTTCCAGTTGTTGACACCTGGTCACCGTTGATATACTGTGATGTCCACACACCCATCTCTGTCGTCTTATTCATTACTGTATTTTCCTATTTTATTGCAGTTTGTTGTTTTTTCTTCTTTCAGTCGGGTTTTGATAGCGTGTGACGTTAATGAGTAGTGGCACTGGGTGGTGGTTTATAGCGAAATCATTATTGTGGTCAGTTAACATCGACAACGCACAGTTGTTATCTGTGTCTTGATTAGTTGCTAGTTTACATCATCATCTGTATTTACAGTACTGATTCTGTATGCAAAATCGATTTTTGGCTGCATTTCTCTCAGCTTTGCTACAGCGCATCTAAGTATCGAATAGGTATGCTATCCGTTCCTGGCTTTTGTGTTTGCCAATTTTATTATTGTAATCCGACTGTTTTGTGTGAATTAGTTGTTTGTTGTTGCGTGCATATGCTACATTGGTTGATAGGCTGAAATTAATCAGAAACCGAGATGAATTTTCTCTCACTATCTGTTTTTGTCGTCCGCGTTTTTTTTTAAAATTTCCTATTGCCTGTCTGTTAAGCATAGACACTCTGATTCTCGACTTGAGAAAGGCATCCTGAAGGCTACTTGATTGCGTTTTTTATTGGATACTATATTTTTTTCAATGTGAATTGCCTGCTGTTCTCTTTCTCTCATTTATTTGTTGTGTTCTAACTCGTTGTTGGCATCACCAGGATGCATCACTACTGAATCTATTAGGTAGTAAAATGAGAGTCTTTCAGCGATCCTTTTGTGCAACGGGTACTTTGTTTTAAAAAAAACTTTCCTTTCGCCTCGCACTACAGCTTCCGCTAGCTGCTCCTGTGGATGCAACCGCCGAAGGCGATAACGTCGCCTCACAAAAGGTCCCTCCGTTGCGCATCAAGTTCGCCTCTGGTACACCCACCGATTCGGATGCAGTTATGGCTAGTACTGGTTGTGCGCCCTCCTCGAACACTTCCTCGGATGACCATCGAAAGTCTCCCAGTCACGAGACGTGCACCGATGGTGAAAAACCTAGGGAGGATGGTAGTAATGCCGTTGTCCAAGTTCCTGTAGTCGAGGACAATTGTCAATCTATTGTCACGTCGACTGTCGATGCTCATGTTGGAGAACCTTGTGCAGACAAAAGTTCGGTGGCCGCGGATTCCGTCGGCTCACATGTAGCCTCAGATACCGCTGACTTTCAGACCACAGTTTTGGAAACAGATAATCAGTCCGATGGACTGAGTACTCGTCCCCTATCTGCGTCAGTTCCAAAAGGATCAGAGGAGGCTGCACACTCTGCCGAAGAAGTTTTGGAATTTGGAAAGGATGCAAACAAAGTTAGTGATTGACAGTTGTTTCGAAGCATGGTACCGAACCGACTCGGGCTATTGGCAAATAGGTTTTTCTGACACGAACTATCCAGTGAAAATTCATGAAAAACCCGTGGTTTTATAGATGAACACACATCTGTTCTTATACGTTATCTCGTGTGTGCCTTTGTCAGGGCTTTTATGGTTTATTCACCTAGGTTTTTGATCTACACAGCCTGTGAATGCAGACGTTATGAGAGATGGACAACCGAACTGGAAAGCATGAATGTTATCGTTATTTTGTAGACCACTAATTAAGCGAAGCAATGAATGCCGTTAGAAAATTATGTCGCAGGTGCCACCTTACTTCTGATGTTTATGTACACATCCCGCCTAGACGATATAAACATCTTGAATGACTGTCTGATTGCAAGCATTTAGGCTTCTCGTACAATAAATGCCATTTATTTTCATCCCATACTATTTTGTTATTTTTATGACATGCAAACATCTGTATCATTTATTGACTTATGTCAATGGTTATGAACTGATTCAACATTACTAAGCCCACAGTCGAGGAGTGTAATAACTTGGCTTCCATGAACTAGCACCATATTTTGAAGTACTTGTAGAAAATGGGAATCAACGCCAATTTATAAACTTATGTAGACTCCTGTGGCGATCTGGGTCTGTCATTCACACTTGTTTGTTGGTTTATCCTATTGTCAATGCTTTTCACTCGCGTTTTGAATTTCTATCGAACCACGATGACATTTAAATAAGGCTTTTAGTGTGAAAGCAGTCTTGTTCCCAAGTGACTTCCTGATCATTTGTTTTGACCCAGAACTGCTTGAAAAGTGGACTGAATGCGGTTAGACTACGAACTACATACCTTTGTAGTCTGTATCGTCTTGACTTTTTACTCTGCCTCTTTTTTGCTTCATGGTTCTGCTTTACTCAGGACACACATCGTCATCGAAGCGGACGCACTTTGCGTTCCCACACTGCAGCTTTACGAGAACGCGAAGAACGAGAACGGCACAGTGAGTTACTGATGTCTTGTTTTTCCTCTTTTCATCTGGTTACAAACTAATCGGTTCAGCTTTATGACACCTGCTCCGTTGTGACTTGTGTTACATTGGATGGTTCTGGTTTACTTCATACGCATACATACGTGTACACAAATCGGATCGAGAATGTTAGACTGTCATCATGGATGGAGCTCAAGTATGCCCCACTGACTTACGAAATCAGAACACCTAGTTGGGGGCGGTAAAGAAAAAAACAGGACGTCCAGAAGTTCGTATCCTAAATCGGTTTCTCCATTACTCACATGGTTGGCGGTATCCGAAATGGATTAGCCTGTCACAGTGAACGAAGCCAACGGTCGTCTGCGCCTAACCATCACCACAAACGACTTGCGCTGCACTACTTGCGGTTCCACTCACACAACATGTATCCAGTGTAAACCCGAAGGAATAATACCAGTAGGTGTGTGAGTGAGACCTTTGTGTTCATCTGGCCAATACTGGTTAGCCAGGTGATCGGCTAACTCTAAATTGAAACTCTTATGACTAAAAAAATAAACAGAGAGACTGCAATGATAACGTCTAAACTGAGAAGAAGGATATGTACAATGTAACACAAAAGGCATTTTTGTATAGGAGTGCATGTTAGTACACTCCAGAGAGCACAAGGGCGAACAACAAAATTCAGATTGGACCACGAAAAGAACTGGCAAACTATTTAACGTACAGTACACCAGCAAAGCTGACGAAAACAATGGGTAGAAGGCCGCAGACACTCAAGTTTTTGAAAAGAGGGTCGGATTAGTTACCATATGATCATGGTCTTGGTCGATGCAATCATTAACAGAAATAGAATGCATATACGGATATGACGTACCCGATCCTAACGTACTCGTTGTCTCTTCGCCGACAGTGCACTTTGAGTACGCTAGTGACCTACTAATCCAAGACGGCCAGCGCGATCGCGGCCGTACACATCGCAACGCAATACAGTCATGTCACCACGACCTATGGCACCGATGGTTCCCTTGCGTACCGCGCGCTTTCGTTCTCGGCCGCGCAATAACTGCTCGTTGAACTCGCGGACGCCCGTCCAAAGTGTATTCCTCCAGGCCGTCCGGTTCAACGCCAAGTCTTGCTAACATTTAAAATCAATGCTACAACGTGAAAGACTTGCCTGCACAGCATCCTGATATCTCAGCTTCTGACCACCAGGATTTCGCTCATCTGATCTCAGTTGTCCATACAGCACCTGCTTCGGGATACGGTCATCGCCCATCCGACGGACGTGACCCAGCCAACGAAGCTGATTCAACATCAGCAAGGCTTCCATCCCGTTCATATCCGCTCGCCGCAGTACCTCAGTGTTCGGAACCATGTCCAACCACCGAATACCCAAGATGCGTCTTAGACATTGCAAATGAAAGTGGCTCAGATAGCACACGCTCTGTTGATACAATGTCAACGTTTCACTGCCGTACAGCAGTATATACAGCACCATTGAGCAGTAGATAAAGAACTTAATGCTCGGCTTCAGGCTGTGATACTTCCAAACACGTCTGAAAGCAACGCTAGCCTTTGCCACACGCGCTCTTAACTCGCGGTCCACGGACAGGTCTGTGGACAAATTGCTACCCGAGTAGCAAAATTTCGCAAAGTTATCGACAACATCTCCATTAACGTAAGTTCGAGTGAAGGTGCACAAACAGCACCTCTACCCGGAGAAAGCTGAATGAAGAAAAGCGTCTTACCTGTGTTGATGTCCAGTTCGAACTTGGCCGTCGCCTGGCGTTGCAGTTCTTCACTATGTGCTAACAGTGCGCTGTGAACAGAAGCATGCGTACCAGTGAGGTATGTAACCGGGTTGGAACGCCGAAACGTCAAATATTCAGTAGGCGCTCATCCGTCCAGTAGTCTACCTCAACACTATGTCCTCTAGAGTCCTGATAAGCAACTGTTAGCATGGCAGTGAAATATAAGCTAAATTGGGCTGGAGCTAGCACACAACCGTGCTTCACGCCAGTGACAATGTCAAAGTCATCAGAGGTAGATCCACACGATTGTATTTCCGCCCGAATGCCCACATGTAACAGTCTAGGCAAATTGACGAACTTACAAAGCATCGCCCACAACGTCTCGCGACTCACGGAATTGAAAACCTTGGTGAAGTCCACGAAAATGGCATGCAGAGGCTCGTTTCATTCCCGGCATTTCTCCTGAATTTGTCGAACAGCGAACACCAGATCGATCGTACTTTGACTCGCCCGAAATTCGCATTGCTCCTCAGGTACACTGGTCTCCAAGAGTTCCGTATTCAGCTGATTCGGAGGGATTTCGGCAAGCACCTTGCATGCGCAGCTCAGCAGACTTATGTTCCCATAATTGTCGGGGCATTGCCTGCTACCTTTACCTTTGAACAATGGTACGATAAGCGCGTAAATCTCTTGCTCCCTTAGCCGAGAAAATTCGCTCCCACCGCTTGCATTTCTTATTTTTCCCACTAACCTGACACTTGTTCTCACTACCTTATCCATCTTGCTTTGTTTTATTAAAGTAATTTATCATTAAACGTCCTCGACGCGAGTGGCCATTCTTGTCCTGGCATACCGGCGTGACGGCTCATTCTTGACCTTACTGGTCCCGTTGGGAGACCATTGATCTTATTGGGCAAGACTATCGTCGTGAACAATTGGAATTTGTCTACTGTAGTTATTAATGCATTTTCTCCAGTAGTATCTGAAATATTTGGGTCCAGTCTTGTTCTCACTTCAGGGACCCGTTTTCGGGCTACGCGTAACTCAACGATCAAACGTTGATCGTTACAAAGAGCATCCTTGAATTCTTGCGGCTTCACCTCGTGCTCCCAGATAGAGTGGACCAACTGGAGCAGCGTGCGTTCCAACGCCGATCCACCATTCTTCAGGATCTCACCTGGCAGTCCATTTTCGCTTACAGCCTTCCCGCTGCGCAGTCAACCAATCGCTCACTGCAACTCTATCAAATCCGGGGCGAGAGTAAGTGAAGATTTGGTGGCCTATTGCTGCAGGCTGTTCACGGTTACCCAATCAATGATAGCATGACGCCTTAGTAAGCTGGCAAAGTGTTTGCGTCAGACTTTCATGATATCTTATCGCTGAGCGCACGAACAGCCGATGTCCACGTCCCCCAACGCTTTAGTGGACAGGACCGGAGATCGCCTTGAGCGAATCGTAGAACTCCTTATGTTGTCGACGGTCTGCGAAGCCCTACATCCGCTCACTCTGTTTCATCCACCAGTTGTCCTTGATTCCGCGAACACGCTCGGCCAGTTGACGGCGGATACTTCGGAACGTGGTCATTTTTGCTTCATTGGCCGAGTCCAATGTGGAAGCAGTAAACGCCACATTCTTCTCTCGTACCAATTCAAAGATAACCACGTTGTTTTCGTCAAACCAGTCAGAATATTTCTGGTGCTGGATACCAATCATATCGGTGGCTACGGCCATGATCCGTTTCTTGATGAACTGCAACATACCCTCAAGGGTGTGGATACAGGAGCGTCATGCAAACGAGCGGTAACAATACGTTGGAAAGCAGTCTTCGTTTCGCAGTTGTCCAATTGTTTGACATCCAACTTCTGCCGTTTTCTCGAAGATCTACAATAAACAGGCTTGCACGCTTGGATAAACTATTTGATCCTGGCCAGCCTATCATCTGTATTACATTCAGCGCCACGCATCACTTGCGTGATACGCACTCCACGAATGTCGCCCTGCTGCACAATCATGTAATCAAGCAAATGGTGATAACCGCTTTATAGATAAGTCCACGTTGTGATGTCGCTCGCGTCCAGCTGGAATCGCGTGTTTGTGATAGCCAGCTCGTGAGTAACACATAGATGGAGCAAACGATCACCGTTCTCGTTGACTGATCCAACGTCGTAGGGTCTGAGGACTCCTAGCCAGGCTACTGAGTCGCGCTTAACTCGAGCGTTCAAGTCACCCAGAACAAACAGTCGGTCACTCACTGGCGCCAACCGGAGTGTGGCGGACAGCTAATTATAGAACTGGTCTTTTATATCATCAGCGTAACACATAATTGGAACATAAACACTGACAAATGTGACACGCTTACCTCGACCGAGTCGCAGGTGCACGGACTGCATTTGAGGGATTATGCCGTGTGGTTCCTGACCTATACTGCTACCTTGACGAGGTGGTCGGGCTTGTGTGCTGTTTTGATCCGGCGGGATATGCTAACTAGGACTCCGGTCCTTCCAGGTGCAACCTTGTCAGACAGGCCGAAAGGAATCAGTTAGAAGAAAAGCAGTTACAGTCATCGGATTGTATGTCGCACTACTGATTGCGTAGGAGTACTTAGATAGCGAGGCACGATCCTATGAGCATACAGCAGAGCCATTTTTATGGTTGCGGCACTGCTGTGTTCCGTATCACTATCCCTCCGATCACCCAACGGTTGACCGTGACCGCCGGCGTATTATCCAATACGGCCGAAAAACATATGGTATCTCGCAAAATCCCGATGAAGTTTCGAGTACATCTACTGCGCGCAGCATTGCTCAGAATCAGACATCAGTGTCTTATTCACTGTGCCCTCGGAGTACGGAAACCCCTCACTGCCAAGTGAGTCAGACTCTTGAGTCATTGGCTCCGAGTGGAGTCCCCCAAGAAAACCTTATATCCTATTGTCTCGCAGGTCAGACTCTTGAGTCAGAGACTCAGAGTGGGGTCCCTCACGTCAGTCCCCTTCCGCGGCATAAACAACCGGGAAGTATCAGAAGTTATCGCTCTTCCGACAGTGACTACTAACTCAACACGACTTTCTCCTACTGTGTTACCCCCATATCTTCTGCCTTTCATGTGCCTTCAGGCGGTAATTGTTTTCTGAGGCCAAGACAACTGGTAAACATTGGCGTCTTCAACGTCCGTACTCTCTGAGAAGTCAGTCAGCAAGCTGCACTGGTTAGTACTCTCGCAAGTGAGGGTATTGATGTGTGCTGTGTGTCGGAGACGCGAGTCTACGATTCTAACACGTCCATCCACTTGAGCTCATCTCTGGATAACTGTCCATCCGAGCGCATCTTTCTCAGGGTTTCTGGTGACGCCGAGGCTGAATCTTGCGGTCAGGTTGGAGCGAGAATCGCACTGATTTCCAGAGCAGGGCAGTGTTTACTCGATTGGATCCTAGTTAGCAGTCGCTTGTGCGCTGTCAGACTCAATACGTCGGTTAAAGTCTGTCGACGCAAGTTAGAAAGGCGTTCTGTATTCATTATATCGGCGTACGCTCCGACGGACAGTTGTTCGGATGATACCAAGGATGTGTTCTATGACGCCGTCGTTGACCCTCTGAGGCAAACTAAACACTCAGACATCATCATACTAGTGGGTGATTTTAATATCCAGCTTGGTCGTCTTTCTCCGGATGAGAAGCGGCTTGGAGGTATGTTTGTTTTCCGGGCACAACGCACGGACAGTGGCGAAGGACTGCTGCAGCTGTGCGCATCCCATGGTTTTTATATTTCGAGCACCGCATTCCTACTCACTGGCCTCATTCTACGCCGGCTCACTAAGCCCAGAGAAAGTCAGATACGCGAAGAACAGACAGGATTCCGATCCGGTCGAGGTTGCGTTGCGACGGATCTTAGAACATCGGCGCTGTTACAGACAGCCGACAGTCGTGGTCTTTTTGGACATGGAGGCTGCTTCCCATTCGGTTGCTCGTAACGTTCTCTGGAGTTGCCTTCTCCGCAAGGGAGTTCCAGAGAAATACGTGAATCTATTGAGATCACTGTATGCTCACTCTGCAAGCGGGGTGAGAGTTTATGGCCAACTGTCTCGGGCGTTTATCACTTCTAGTGGTATTCGTCAGGGGTGTCTGATTTCCCCCTTCCTGTTCAATGTTGTTATGGACGACATTCTGGAGGGTGCGCTTCGCGAATCTAGTGGGCTCGGTGTTGAGCTTCTTCCTGGCGCTAGATTCACCGATCTGGAGTATGCGGACGACATTGTCTTACTTAGCCCCTCTGCCGAAAACATGCAGACCATGCTGAATAGGTTGAGCGCCCGAGCTGGTTTGTATAGAATGAGCTTTGCACCTTCAAAGTGTAAAGTGTTGCTTCAAGACTGGGGCACTTCAATTCCAACTTTCTTCATTGCAGGTAACCCGCTTGAGACTGTGGATAGTTTCACATACTTGGGTAGCACTATCTCATCAGCCTGTAATATTGCTGATGAAATATCAGCGTGGACAGCAAACCCACGCGTGGCGTTTGCCAAACTGCGTCATCTCTAGCGTCGGAAAGATGTTAGGTTGTGTACATTCTGTTTTGCTGTATGGTTCGGAAACGCGACCTGTTCACAAGGAAGATGTCAACAAACCTGCTATGTTTGACCATCGCTGTCTCCACCCGTTAGCCCATATTGAGTGAACTGATCGCGTGAGCAATGCGGTAGTTCGCCGACGCGTATTCCTGAACGCTCGGGATGCGCGATCGATTGGTCAACTACTCACGGTGCACACAACCTGTGATGGTTGGGTCACGTATTCCGTATGCCAGCCGACTGTTTACCGTACCGAGCATTGTATACTGAGACCATCAACAGTTGAGTGTAACCACATGGTGATCAAGCAACAACGTGGTCACGAAATGTGAAGACCTTGACTGCTCCACTGAGCAGAGTGGATAGGTGTCCATTCACCAGCAGTACATTTCAAGAGCTCCTCTTCGATGGATATGCTTATCAGTAAATTGATGGTGTAGCAATGGGCAGCCCGTTGGGCCCAACATTGGCTGATATTTTTCTTGGAATAGTGGAAGATGGACTATCAGATTATATTGACCGTTCTTTGCTTTATAAGCTTTATGTCGATGACATTCTAATATTTACCGACTTTGATCATTTTATTACTCTTTTACATAAGTTTACTTCCACTCATCGAAATCTCTGTGTCACATGAATAAGAGCTAGATAACTCACTACCATTCTCAAACGTCCTTATTTCTAGACGTTTAGGTGGTACACTTAATAGGTGTGTTTATGGAAAAGCCACACGGCAGTACCTATAATTCTTTTCACTTGCGCCCGTGGCTTACAAACGTAGTTTAGTGCGAAGCATTTTTCACCGAGCATGGAAAATATGCACAGCCGATCATTTAAAGTCTGAAGAGGAGCTCTTGAAGAGTGTTCTGCTGGCGAATGGATATCCGGCCAAATTTATTGAAATTCACTGCAAAGAACGAGTGGCTACCCCGCCAACCATAATCAGTGCTTAAGAAACAGGTTTTTATCACCCCTCCTTACAAAGGTGACCATAATATCACCGATGTAAGTCAAAAGTTGAAGTCAGCCATTGATCGCGCTTGTTGCTTTCCATCCGCAGGATGAATCTCCACTGTCCTGATCATTCTTTATCGAAAAACTCCGCCTCTCATGTTATTTACCAGTTCACTTGCAGTTGCGGTGACTCATACATTGGCAGAACGGACCGAAACTTACGACAAAGGAAGGTGGAGCACATCACCAAGGGGCTAGTGCAAACAATGACTCAACGCGGGTCAGTATGTCAACACGCGAAACACTTAATCGCAACAGGTCATATGGTTGACCCCGGTCAATTCGTTCATGGTCCTATTGCGTAACCGCAACCCCATGCTGTTGGCGTTCTCGGCGGCATTGTTGATCAAGCGTCACGCACCGGCCCTTTGTTAGCAAAAGGTACTGACGCAATCAATTTCGTTACCGTGGTAGTGAACCCTGATTGCTCCCATGTGATGTTCGTTCATTTCATTGTTTTGCCGCCAAGCCCTTAACCTATATAACTGAATGTTTTATGTAATCGACTGATGAGAATAAACGAGGTGCTTGCATGTCGCAATGTATGCCTTCTTGCCGTCTTAATGAACTGGATAAAGGGAACTCAATGTTTCAAAGCCATGGGTCTGACCTGAAGATACTATGGCTCGGACCGCCACTTACCTTAACAACGATGTGGCATTTCTTAGAAGAAAACATTACCAAGAAGGTTAAAAATCAATAAAAGAAGACTATGCAGAAGAACCACAAATGGTATGGATGCAGGTACGCCATGGATAGCGTTTCTAACTAGCGGTTTGAATCATCACGAGGACCCCATCCACGCAAACGACACCTACCCACTTTGCTCAATGGAGCAGTCAGGATCTTCGTACTTCGTGACCACCACGCGTTTTCACCCAGGTGTTAGTTTTTTCAATATATAATGTTCAGTACGGTTCCGTGTTCCATCTGGTTTTTTGATGGCCTCGCTGACAGATGCCTCTCGTCAGTGATACAAACGAGCTTGAATTGCGCATTTCTTGAGGCGGAGCTGGCTTCTATTTCGCTAGCTTTCTCAACTGGCCAAGTTTGTCGGACAGTAATCAGACCGCATCTGGGACTCCATCAGGTTCATCTCCTCAGTTTGGCACGCGAACCGCTATGAAGAATATTCCATCTGGCATCTGGGAACTCTGTGGAGTTTTCATGCACCCAGTGCTTATTGTACGAATGATGTGCTCCACCGTATGCCACATTGCCTACTGCCTGCACTGCTTTCGAGCTTCCATCTCAACGGTGATTGGGGTCCGCGAGATTATTTTCTGAGATAGCTCGCTGTACATGTTTTAACGCAATGGTTGCCATTGTCTGGACTACTCGTGTTTGTGGTTGATGGGTTATCGTCCGGTAACATTAACATCGAAACGAAAGTATACTATATCGTGACCTGAATTTAAACATATTCCAACAGGATCGGCAGTTTTAGATAGGGCTATGCTACGCGTAGCCAATAGTCGTGCTGTGTTTGAGACCAACCTCATTCCTGGAAGTAGCGTTTCAGGTGTCACCGTGATGCACACGATGTCCAAAAAACTGATATCGGCTAAAACAAACGTATACTAGGCGCATGTAGGCACCAGTCAAGTACGAATATCGGACTATTATAACGCTAGTCTTGTCTTTCTATTGATGGAGACCGGGTAAACATAATCTTCATCTTTGGCTAACAGAACCTACTAAACGGATTGCACGAAGCTTAGTTTAGCAAGAACCCAATCTACCAATGAAACCTGGGTCATCATACACTTTCTCCGACCTGAATGAGCGCGACAGTTGTGGAGTTGCCCGAATCTTACAACTAGTATAAAGTTACTGATGGGTAGTCGGGGATTTAGTATAAAGTTGACAATGCGGACGTTGACTATTATTCTTTGTTCCCATCTCCGAAATGCGACGACGGTCGATTTTCAGTGAACCTAACGTCCGAACGTGAGTGGTATGCCGACTTATCCGTCTCAAAATGCGAACGTTGAAGGTGTCTATGTTAATTCGTACTCTCACTCCAAGCGTTTGACAGTGGTTTTATTCGTTGTGAGGTTTTGAAAAGAGGTGCTGGAAATAAGGTTGGGGGAATCTGGTTTTAACATATTTTCGTCTGTTCACCCTACTATATGCACCAGATGAGCTACTCAGTTCGCGCGAGATTGCTGGTGCATTAGTGGATTAGTATAATTATAAGATTTCATTGTTATATGCAGGCTGGTATACTGCTAGGACGCCCAGATCGAAGCAAGAGAACAGTTTTTGTTTATGAACGAAAACCCATGGGTCATGAGGCAGCACCATGAGGAAGTAGGTTGGTGGCTGCTCCGGAATTAAAGTCTACCCGGAGGCATGAAGCACCAGAAGCCTGTCGTGTGAGATCTCTCTATGTTGTCCTGCTTGACGTGAGTAACTTTGTTGGTCAGGTCATCACCTAATTTTGTCCGTTTGGTTATTCGGTGTGTCCTATCGTCTCAAGGTTCAGTCTCTGTGACTGTGCCGGTTACCATTTCTAATGGCTTACTGATTATCAAGAATGCCTTCATGGGAATCATTGTAACTCATCATGACCAGTGAATTATTGGTCCAGAGTTTTGTTCTTTTTTTACCTTTTGATCGTCTCTATTGATAGCCTCCGTTATGTTGTGCCGTTTGCCATTTTTCAGCCGATACGACTCCCATCAAAAAGAGAAAAATAAAACAGCGCACTGACAACCCCGTAGACACTAGCACTCATTCTCAACCACACCAACAAACTCATCGCAATTCTAACGCTGCGTGTAGTGGCCAGCCCACAAGTATCACAAACTCGAATACCATCGCTACGGGTCGCGTCGAAATTGACCCACTGCATTCTGAATTTATCGTGCACTCCGAGGTACATATTCCCGAAGCTGTTGTGCCGTCCCATGCTGACCAACCATCTGTGTTACCTAAAACAGACACCTCCACGCTTCTCACTTATCCTGGTCCTAAAGCCTCTGACTCTGACAGAGGGATCACTGATGGGCAATTGAAACCGAAAGCGTGTGATTCGCCTCCGCTCGTGGTGTGTCAGAAACCGCCTCTCGCTAGCACTTCCGGTTCACATCCAAAACCAGAAAACATGTCAGAGACGGAGGGCCAGGTCAGTTATCTTATGTGCCCTGTCGCTCCGGACGATGATAAGCGCAATTTACAACTGTTGATGTTCGAAAATCCATACGAGAAAGCCGCGGCATTGCAAAAAAAAGTATGTTTTTTCGTCTTCTTGAGGATATTCGTTCTACACGCACGTACAGCGTGGTTGCTCCTAGGGACTCTGTTCTTGTTGTCTTGGACGCACTACATGCTACATTCTAATATGTTTTGCTTAGTGCGCCGAACTTTAATACAAACAACAGTCTACTTGATTCTACCATTTTTATAGTAGTGTTCCAGGCTAGAGTTCATAGAGCATCTTTGGGTAATGTTACTAGGAGACTTTCCCTGAAAACCTAGTTAATGACGCTTGCACTGTAAGTTCTTGTTTCTTAGAGTAGTCTTCCCATCCTTTTTCTCATTCTCTTCCGTTTTCTCCATTTTCTATTAACGTTATATGTTAATGGGTTACGATGAGGCCTCGGTTCCAACAGTTTGGCATAGTGAAACGGTTTGAGTAAACTTTCTAGAGTTTATCACGTGGGTAAGAATTATGAATGGGTCTGGTTGTTGTATCACGCTGTAAGCAACATGAGTTTTACCCGAAAATCCGAGATTCCAGATTGCCATATTTGACACAACTGGGTAAGGCAATGTTTCTCAGTGGAACAGTTCTGCGATCAGTTCGCATCTGCCACGTTTGCGATATGTAGTGGCATGATGGGTTGTAGACATTGGGGTAGCACAATTTTCCGTCATTTTGCTTACCATCTCAACCCTTCGGCTAGTCATCCTTCTCGTGCATTGGTCATAGCCATCTAAAGGTTATTTTAAGTCCAATCGATTGGATAGATCTCGATATTGTTTGCATTGTCTGTGCACTTAACTTAATCTGTTTGAGAAAACTAACATTTTTTTAAAATTCAAACTCTTTGTCACAAAAACGACTGCTAGACGAGCTGGCTGCTCTATCATATGTTCTGGGATATCCACACCAGATTGTTCTATACAATTTGCAGCATTTTAGTCTCTAATCTTACGAGCAACAACACTTCGAGCTACAATATCGATGTTCTAGTTAACGCTGTTCATAGTATACGTGGTTTTATATATATGTTTGCCAGGTCGACTAAGCAAGGGGGTTCGCCAGATTGATTGTACAATCTATTCTCACCTGTTGTTCTGATTACCAACTTTACGAAGCTGGTTACAAAGTGATACAGGATTGAACATCGCGCTCTGTGCTGGATGGGCATGTCTGTAGTCTGATCACTGTCAAAAACCGTCTCCTATAGTATATGTATAACTGAAGAACGTATTATCTACTGTTTGAATGTTTTCTGTTCGAGCGTTTTTCATTTCTGACCTGGTATTTTTCATCTTCGACCCCTTGCTTTTACGATAATTCAGGTGCCAAAGCTGTTTTGTCATATTTCTCTCCATGACTGATCACTACGTTAGTTGATTCTGGAAGCATCTTCATTCACAGAAGTTGTTTTTTTTCTGAATTGTGATTGTCGCGAGTTTTTATTCAAATTACATCCCGTTGGCGGTGGATAGACATAGTCTGTTTCTCCTTACCGGGTTGCATTTTAAATACGATATTTCGGACTTTATTCACATCTCTTTTCTCCACGTTTTTTTCTGTCTGGTAGATACTAGCAAAACAGATCAGAACAGGTAACGTGTTCATTCAGTTTGTCAGCCGCGTAAATCGATAATTGCTTGAGCACTTTAGCTCGGGCAGATGAGTCAAGCGATTTAAAAGTAACGGCCAGTGTACCCGGTCGATAAAGCGGGCCAAAATTGTCGATCGATAATGCATCTGTTGTGGTTTTAATCGCCCCGTTGAAATTGATCAAAATTTGCCCTTCGAGCGTCATCTTTCCCCAACTAACGTTCCAAAGCCATTTTAGTCGCGTTTTGGCATGTTCTTTTTATCGCTAGTTCGACTTCAGTCAAAGCTCACATTTTTTGGCAATTGGGTTTTGTCATCTATGTTTGGTTTCGTTAGTTAGATATAGAAATGCTTAAGTTCTAATCAATAATGGGTGCAGAACTCAGTATTACCGAAGAACGGCAATGTTGTTGAAACACGCAAACAACCAGTGTCCGCAATCGCAGGACACATCCTAACCAGTGGTCACGTCATCGATCCGGCTTGTGCATTCAGAATCTTATTACGTCATCCCAGTTCAAGATTCTTGCAGTTTGCTGAGGCTGTCGCAATCAATCGACTGAAGCCGGCCCTGTGTGTTCAGAAACAATTGTTCGTGAATTTGACCCTACCCTGGACTTAGTGACCTTTTCTAATCCATCAATCAACTATCCATCCTACCCACCCCTAACTGTTCGATATAAAACACCGTTTCATGTTATTGTAAATTTGGTACTGATGAATCAATACGAAATGCTTGCATTTACCGGTTTTCGTGTTCTACCTGTTTTGTTCAATAATATTTGTGCTACTCGTAGTTAATACTTATTCACTCAAAAGCCATTCGGTCCCGTAATTACCGCGTTAGACGTGTCTGATGAGATCGTTAATTTTTTAAATTCTGATTGGGCATTTTATTCATTCCTTGGTGCATGTTTGGATCTGTTGGCTTTCAAAAGGAAAGGATCCTCTTTCAATTGTTGAGATTGGCGAATTGTTTCTTTATGTGAGAGTCTAATACAAAGTCGTAAGTATATAAAAATGTACCAGCATGAACAAAAACCGTCAATCGAATCACTGGTTATTTGGCAAATTATCCAATTGTTCAGTATTCGTTTGGTTAGTTATTCCGATTCCCAACATCCGTCCATACTTTTCCACATGCGGAACGAGGGGTAATTTTGTCTGTCTCTTGTGGACCAGTGTATTAATCTTAGGTATGCGCATTCAGACCACATGCTACTCATCGATGTTTTGAGTAGTTCATTACAATATGTCGTGATTTACCGACAATGCATCCTTGAGAGTGGATGTGAATACAAATAAAGTTCCACTATGAGACCTATTACTTGTGGAGCTGGAATGTAAAATCTAGTCAGTTGATCTCTACAAAGAGGTGCACTACTGCCTGATATCATTTAGATATACGTACTCATGTTCAGTGTATTCTTGTATTTTCTGTCCTACAATTGATTGATACGTACAGCTTATTTATTTTGTTTTTTAACCTAACAGTCCAGTGATGTATGGCTGGTTGCACAGTCATCCATGTGGTTGACGAACGTATGTGACCCCAGACAGCAATTTATTTGTTGATTTGCTTTTAGTCATGTTAAATGACAGTATAACTGTCATCGACTCGTTTCTTGTAGTTAGATTAAACACACGAGTACGCTCTACCACAGGCTCATCTTTCACAACCTTCTGACTTTGTCAGTCGTTCAAGTTGCCTAAGCGTAATGATAGCTCAACTGGTTTTCTAACTTTGAGTGTGTATACTGAGAGGTCTTGCTGAATTTGGGGAGCTCATGTCATCTTTTTTGTCACATTTGTAATTCTTAACACCAGATCAGAAATTTTGCTCGTATGTTTATTCTAAAACTATTTTTCGTTAGTTCCAAATTGCGTCTGTTGATTTTATTTTCCAAGCGCACTGTTTTTTTACACTTGTCTCAACTGCTATTTACAGTTCACTTTTTAACTTGGTGACGTACACACTACGTTGTAATTAAGAGTGGATTCTTTTGTACATTCATCTACCTTGAAAGATTGTCGGTCAGGTCGATTTTGGGCCAGTAGTACAAGTTGTCCACGTGCACATGGAACCAACTTTGTAGTGATCTTTCGTCTCATTACTCCGCCACTTGCTTTAGTCTTTCGTACCAGTCGCAGGTAGGAGAGTGCCCACGTCGATTGGAACTGAGGATGGCTCTGATTTGCCTACTCAGCTTCAAACATAACTATAATCATGTTAATGTAATCCGATTACAGAAGTGGGTTTGATTCAACTGGCTTGTATGCTTAGATCTTATCGTAATCTTCATTCAGCGCACGGTCGCTTTTACCGATGGAACTTGCACGTAGAGAACAATAGATTGCAACTAAATGTCACCAGTATAATCAGTAGTTATCAATCTATCCTTGATAATATTTGTTGTTGGGTGTCTTTCGTTTACTGTCGTAGCTAGCCTACTTAATGTCGATAACGAATTACAGATTGTTATCTCTCTTAAGTTGTGACTTGTGACACACTGACCACGATTCAATAATGTCTCCACAAAGCTTCCCAAGTCAGTCGAAACACCTCACCTTACGGTCCAATTGTGCTTGAGTTTCTTTTTGATCCCCAATATCATTTCATGACGCAGTGACAAGCTTTCATATTCTACAACCAGCTGTCGTGTGTACTCACTTAGCTGTTCGAGTCGACCGTCATTCATTGGTTGTATGACAGAGTGGTTGTACGATGCAGTGCGTGAACATCAAACGGAGTGGCTAACCAGTGGTGTAACTAAAACCTGGTTCAAGCGCGATTGTTGCTCATTTGACCGACTCTAACTATTCTGTCAGCAAAAAAGTGCCTTTCAGATCGTCTATTTAGCGCCTAGAAATCTACCCAATTGGTGAGATTATGACTGTTGACAGTTGCCAAGGCCATTAGTTTTCGAATGCTTATC
This sequence comes from Paragonimus skrjabini miyazakii, assembly GCA_014338405.1. Taxonomy (NCBI): domain Eukaryota; kingdom Metazoa; phylum Platyhelminthes; class Trematoda; order Plagiorchiida; family Troglotrematidae; genus Paragonimus; species Paragonimus skrjabini miyazakii. Next base: position 37,724 of record JTDE01002875.1, on the reverse strand, counting down.
CCTGGCCTCTGCGGTCAGAAGACTTTCGTCTGGGCACTTAATCTCCCCTGGTCTACAACCAGTCACCCACAAAATGTAACAAGGGTTATGAAACTGCTAGCAAACACGCAATCCAGAATCCTCATCGCTCGGTTACTATCTCACATTTGTTGTGTTGTCATTAGCCGGATGATCAACCCCAGAAAGCAAATCTTGTTTGCTGCTTTGTTGTTCTTCTGACTTCAATAGTTATTTTCAAAGGGGAACAGGTTATACGTTAGGAAATGTTTTCACTCGCGAATTACATCGCATGTTGTTCTGCTTCGGCGGCGACCGGTTAAAGAAAAGAGGCAGCAATGTCACTTACTAAGGGGGTCAAAGGAAAGACTAACGGCATTGACTGTAAAGAAATCCAAAGAGGCATCTCTGCTTACTTTTAATGAGGGTATCATATTAAAATATTTTGAATGTAGTTTGTCGAATCCGGTATGGTGAAGAAATATATGAAGCAGTTTCGTTCGTGTAGGTTTTACAAAGTGTGATCTGAGTGCATCATCAACAGTCACGTGGTTGTCAGTGTCTTTAGTAGGGATAATGACGTCAAGCACATTTTTCAGAGACTTCATCAATGTGTCAAGATAGATAATCAGTTTCATTTTGAACTGTTTGTTCGGTTACTTATAAGCCACATTTAAAAAAACTGACCAAAGAAATGCGGAATCCGGAGAGGAACCCGATGTAGAAAAAGCCGATCCGTGTGAAGTAATTCCAAGCGTCAAATAGGTATTATAATTTATCCCATCAGTAAGACATTCTCCATTTTATCCCTCTGAGACTTCTCCGTCAGAATCCGCATTGCATGAGATGAAACTGATATGTTAACATTCAAAAGGATCTTTAATGAAATGTCCGTTTTCCTTTCAATAAAGACCATCTCTCAACAGAGACCGATTTTCCAACACTTCCATTGGTGGTCTTCTTAAAGGGAAGCTGCTGTACCGGAAATATGGATGATTGCTACTATGATGTACATCGCTTTCGCTAACTGACATGGTCGCATTTTTGGTCGACCTGTCACTCGTGCTGATATTAAATTTGATGGTGTTTAATCATTCTAAATTGATCTATTCGTTGACTGTCTTATTCGTTCTGTTCATCTCTGTATTGAATGTGTACAGCTAAAGGAACTCGTGAACAACTTGGTGGAGGTTCATCCAAAAGCTCCATGTGCGTTCGAACAATATTTATTGGTGTCTCGAAATTATTTGCTCGCCAATGAAACACCATCTTTGGTGAAAAGGGTGAGAATTCTTGATGTCATGTCTATACATAAGACTGCATGATTGGATGACACGGGCAGTGGTGCTATAACTATTTTGTGTGTTGCGCATGTCCAACCGAGTTGTGAACTCGTGAATCTAAAATCAGAGTTTTCGCTTTTTTTACGCTGATCTTTTCTCGTCGACTTTATGTGACTACACCATAACTGACCACTTGAGTGAATACACAAGGTTTGCAAGCACTTTCAATTCAGGTTTTCACCTAAGGTGGCTACCCACGTCTTAAGGATAGTAGTGAGCAGGTTACACCATGTAGATTTTACTTCACTGTGAGCTTACAACGTACCTTACATAGTGGCACTCCATTAGCTGGAACACCCCCGTTTATAGTATAACATTTTGGTAGCATAGACCGTATAATGTATATATTAACGGCACGTAGGACACACCTCAGTCAATATGACTCGAGTGTCACTCACAAGTGATTGCAGCTTTGGCACTCGCGTTCATATAGGGTGTTTAGAAAATCCTCTCAAAAAAGCGTTAAACGCGAGCTTCGTTCACGTTAGAGCTCTTCAGTAGTGTATACTCCCACCAACACCAGTGAGCGTTTGGATATGATAATTAGGTCGTATCGACTGTGTGATCAGTAGCACGGCAGTCGGTGTGGTTGTGTAATGATGTGCGTATCTTCAGTTGGGCTCGAATTATATCTAAGTTATCCGCTGTTCTTCGTCGGACACTAGTCCAGACTGTAAATAATATTTACACGGCCCATCTGGCTTGAACTTTCATCGGCTGCTTTAATTACATTGCCGCACACTTTTTCTTGGGTTCTTTTTTATGTGAAGACACCACCGCTTCAGTTGGATCCCATCCTGGTTGAACTATTCAATGAACAAGAAGAAGAACGATACGCACAGGCTTTGAAACATCAGTCCGAACGGGTCAGTCTTTATGTGCTTTTGTTTTCTGTTCACCGACGTGATTATTTGGCTGCTGACTTCATGTTGTAGCTTAATTTAAGGTATTATTTTCAAACCGTTTATGATGTTCATTGTCCTGTTATCGTCGTTTGTCAGGAACATCTGCGATTATGTGCCGAACAGGCTCGTCTGAGAGCGCAAACTAGAGCTGCACTGGCCAATTTCTCCAAACCACTTTCGTTCTGCTCCGTATTGGCCTACAAGGACTTGACCTACGTTCCACCTACAAGCAAGAACGAACAGCGAGTTAGTCTTGTGTTTTGTACTTCATCTAACAGTCTCTGCTTTTATACGTTTTACGCTGAACGAGTTGAAATCGATTATTGTTGCAATTTCGAATCGCAATAAGTGCGGCTGATTTGATGGGTTGTTCAAATGTAGTGACAGAACAAAAGAACTTGTTTGATAATCAATGTCAAACACCTGCTTCCTAACCTCCTCGTTGCTTACTCGTTGGTCCCATCCGCTACGAGCGATTGAATGCAGACGTCGGTGGTCAAATACCTGAAAACGGTTCATGTCCTGTACCCTGAGCGGCCAGGTTTCGCTGCCGTAAAGTAATACAGCCCTCACTGTTGCCTGATATGCGCGACCCTTAAGCTTCAGAGAAATACCTCTCTGTCGCCATAGGTGTCCAATATTAGCGAACGTCGTCCTAGCCTTGGAAATACGCGCTTACATTTCATTTTCTACACCACCTCCGCCGCCGCCGCCGATGCAGCACCGAACTCAGTGGCGTGAATGTTGTCGTTGTTTGGTCGTGTTGTCTGTGAAGTGAGTGCACTTAATGACGGGGGCAGTGAAAACCGTGAGGAAGCTGTCTTGCTGACGACGCCTTACTTTCACTTACAGCTCGGTTGTTTGTTTGCAGGGTGTAGGCGCTTTGATGTTGTATGTTTGAATGTAGACTTAGCTATTTTTAGTAGTTACTTCTCTTATTTTTCTTCTCTCTTTCTATATAGGTTTTTTTTATTTCGTGGTTGTGTGGCAGTTAAGCATCATTGTGAACCACTGATGTATTGCTGTCTATGGTGATGATGGTGATTGATTTATTGGCGTCTTATGTTGATTATTCAGCAATTCGCTTTTTTATTCGAGTTAGTAGTCTTAATGTGCCATGGTATTGCCCTCCTTTCAGTGCTATACGAATCGTAATACTTTACTCATCAGAATGAGACGACTTCATCGTTTACATTCCACGCACTGAGTGGATTGCGGAACTTCCGTATATCACTCTTTAGTTATCCAGACACCAGTCCCGTTGTACTCAAGCCTAATGTTTAATCATGTCATTGGGTTTCTACGTCCAACTCCTCCGGTGGTTACCTGGGCCCCACCAATCATTCTCTTTGAACTATACCGGATGGTCTGTCAATGGCGCTCATCGATTTATGACAACGTTTCCTTCCGCATGCTATCCAACCCATCCGAATAAAACAAGGAGACTGCAGTGTGATGCGTCCAGAAGACGCTGACGAACTGCAGTTGTCATAGAGGGGGGCAAAAGAGTCACTGATACCCCGATTTTATCTGCAGCTTGTACTTTAAGTTTAATCATGTCCGTTGACGGCATTTAGTACAGCTTATTTTATTAGGATTAACTGCTCAGTTGCATATCAACTAATGTATTCTGACTATATCCATACATAACGTAATGACCACATGGAGTAGCAAATGTGTCATAACGTGAGTAGAAAGAAATCATTGTGGAAGTTGTGCGAGAAGAAAGACGTATGGTGAAAAATCAATTATACTGACGCACACAGAGATTCGTAACGCGAGTGCCACTGGAGTCTATGCCTCATCATATCAGATAGCGTCCTTTGGACTGTAGTCGGAAAACGGAGACCATCGAATTTCTGCTCTTCCTGTACCTGTCACCGTCACATTTACTTCCCAAAAAATAAGCTGCTGATTTGTGGTACATTTTAGATTTCTCCGACTTCTATCTTGGCTAAATTGACAGAATGCACAAAGGTACTCATAGTTACGAACAAAAGGAGTGAAATGGGCTGTAATGTTTGAGTGTAGGAAAGAGCTTTCTTTGTTCATGTGTTTTAGTTATAGACCTATTGCTATTGAAATCATATGTGGACAATACAATACAATACAATACAATATTGGAGGGTGTAAACGACTGGCCTGGCTATCCAGTTATTGTGTTGTAAACTGTTGAAAGTTCCATGGTACATGAACTATTGTACTGTAAAAAAAAGTATATCAACAGTTATTTTTATTCTGTAGGGAGAACTCGAACTGTACGTAACAATCACGTAACTCGTGCCCAAGGTAATCACTGCCTTGACCTTGCATAAATCCCTTATATCCATGAAAACAAGCAGAATTCGGTCTTGATTGTGAATGTTTCGACTCTATTTTTAATGGACGGTTGGTCTTACACCAACAGATTGTTTACGTCTCGGTTGCCCTAGCTGCTACTTGGTGCTGACTTAGAGCTCTTGAGATGTTTTATACATTTGACTGGCGATCACTTAACTATTGCAAAAATATCCAAGGAAGTCAATTAGTTTGATGTTCAATCAAACAACGGCTTTGTGAATCAACTAGGTTGACCTTTCTCCGTCGAATGCATTTCCACGTACAGTACAAACATCCGTACATTCCCACACCGACCACAATTGTATGATCGGTTCGCTCTACCCTCCGTTGGTGAGCTACTTTAAAGCAAATTTATAAGGCGCTTCCCACGAAATTTAGCTGTCGTTTAGCTAGAAACCCCCCAGTCTATCCTTCTGAGTGATATCGTATTTTTACCTCAGATCGGCTTTCAATTGCACATCGTATACAATCACCAGTCATTTTCAACCAACCAGTCCGCATAGCAATTTCCACCAATGAAAAGCCTGCGTCAATTCCGCTTTTGATTGCTAGTTTCATTGCTGGTGACCGTGTACACACGCGAAGGGATGTTACGCATTGGAGTGGCCCTATTTACTCCTGCGTCAGTCGAACCTTTGGTCTGTTCACAAGGAAAATATCAACAAGCTTGTGGTGTTTGACCATTGTTGTCTCTGCCAATTGGCTGACATCAAGTGGACTGATCGGGGGAACAATGCGGTATTTCGCCGACGCGTATTCTGGAACGCTCGGGATGCGCGATCAATTGGTCAACTACTCACGGTGCACAACCTGCGGTGGTTAGGTCACGTGCTTCGTATGCCAGTTGAGCGTTTATTGTATCGGGCGTTATATACTGAGACCACCAACAGTTGGGTAAAACCGCGTGGTGGTCAACCAACAACGTGGTCACAAAGTATGAAGACCCTGACTGCTCCACTGAGCAGAGTAGTTAGGTGTCGCTTGCCTGGCTGGGGTCATCGTGATCATTCAAATCGCTAGTTGGAGACGCTATTAGAGATGGCGGTGTGTCGCAGTCAATGGCGTACCTGCATTCATACCATTTCTAGTGCTTCAGTTTAGACCTCTTTTATTAATTTCCAACCTTGTTAGTGGCGTTTTCTTCTAGGATATCCCACGTCACTGTTGAGGTGAGCGGCGGTCCGAGCCACAGTAGCTTTAGGTCAGGCTCATGGCTGTTATGATGATGATGATGATGATGATATCCACTATCCTATTACGTTTAACTCTCAGGCCCCTCCCGACCTCCAATTCTGATAGTTACTCCACAGGTCCCACAATAGATATAGCTAACCGTGGTCACACTGAGCCGGTAAATTCCGTCCATTGCCATTCAGCTTCATGCCTCCCTCGCCCCTTGCTTAGACCTTGAATGGGAATTAATATAGGTGCCTTCAACGTTCGCACTCTAAAACAGATAGGTCAATGGGCTGCTCTCGCACGAACGTTAGACTCGTTGCATGTCGATGTCTGCTGTATCTCAGAGACTAGAATCCAGGACAGTATTCAACGTATGGAACTAACAGCGCCCAAATTGTCGACCCGATACTGGTTATACACTTCGGGTGACTCCACGGCCGCTGTTACAGGTCAGGCTGGAGTGGGTATAGTCCTCAGCACGACGGCCGCAGCTGCGTTAGTATATTGGATTTCTGTTAACAGTAGACTTTGTGTCCTCCACCTGGCAGGTTCAACTAAGACCAGCCCTAGACGCAAGATTTTCAGAAATCTTTTCGTTGTGTGCTTACGCTCCTACTGATGAGTAACGTCGGCGTCAAAGATGCGTTTTACTCGGATCTGGCCGCTCTTCTCCGGTCGACACGTGGCTCTGATATAGTCGTTCTGAACGGAGATATGAATGCTCAGGTCGGCCGCCTTGGTGAGGCCGATTCTCGTTTAGGTGGCAAGTTTGGGATAGCGTCACATCGGTCAGATAATGGTGGGCGATTGTTGCAGCTGAGCACTAGTTTTAGGCATCGTTCACGTCATTGCTATACTTGGCGCCCGCCTGCTCCGAATCAGGCCTGGTCTCAGATAGACCACATAGCTGTTAGTTACAGTTGGCGTGGTTCCATCCAAGACTGTCGTTCTTATTGGAGCACGTACTTGGACTCAGATCATGCATTAGTATGTTGTCGTTTTGTCCTCGCTTTTGCTGGTCAACGACCCCACCGACAGCAACGACTGGCTGTTGGGTAAAGCATAAGTACCAAACCAGCTTAGAAAAATGCCTTAGTGGTACTCACTCCGAATATCCTAATAGCAGCTAGACTCAAATTTCACAGGCCATTCGGAAAGCAGGTTCTGTAGCATGCGGCATAGGGGTACATAAGTTTGACAAACATTGGATTTCAGAGGAATCTCTGGAGTTGTTAGAAGCCAGACGGAAGGTTCCTCCTGGTAGTTCACGTAATAAGTCTAGAAGAGATATTCGTAGGAAGCTGAAACGTAGTCGAAAGGCTGATCGTGAGGCTTGGTTACTGGAAAAAGTTAAGAAAATGGAAACCGCTTTTGCTTCAAGGAACAGCGGCAAACTCTTTAAGCTGATTCGTGCCACGAGTCCCAGGCGACCGACTGTCAGCGAGGCAGATAGCACACTAATCTATAATAAGTCCAGAAGGTTAGAGTGTTGAGCGGAACACTTTGAGAGTCAACTTAACTGGCCTCCTGCTTCTGCCGTGTTGCCGCCACAAGCTTGTGATGTAACACACTGGTCGGTAGATTTAGAACCACCCACTGAGAATGAGGTTCGCAATTGCATTTCGGCCCTCAAACTTAATAAGGCTGCTGGTTCAGATGATCTCGTGCCGAAACTTTTCAGAGAAGGGGGTGAGGCGTTAGTAGAGACCTTGACTTAGCTGTTTCAACTTGTGTGGATGGCGGAGAACATCCCTCAGTACTGGACTCACGCGATAATAGTTCGTATATTCAAGAAAGGTATCAGGAGCGCTTGCGAAAACCATAGGGGAATTAGTTTGACCTCGGTCATTACTAGGGTTCTGGCATCCATTATACTTTGTCGACTCACTGCATCTCGGGAGGCAAACATTAGGGAAGAACAGGCAGGATTCCGATGTGGGCGGGGTTGTATAGACCATTTTGTTAATCTTCGTCAAATTCTGGAACAGCGTCATGTGTGCTGCCGGTCAACAATCGCCGTATTCCTCAACTATAAGGGTGCGCTCGTTTCGGTGGATCGATGTGCACTATTAGAGTCGCTTAAACCCAGGGGTGTACCGACCAACTAGATGAACGTACTGTCGGCGCTTTATTCCCATACTTCAGCTCAGGTTTGGGTTTACGGCGAACTATCTGACAGTTTCAGCACCAGCAGCCGTGTACGTCGAGGCTGTCCCCTTTCATCATTTTTGTTCAATTTCATCATAGACGAAATACTGGAGGATTGTCTCCGGCAGTCACAAGATGCCGACGTGGACCTCCTACCTGGTGGAAGGCTGACTGATCTTGATTATGCTGACAATAAGGTGTTACTGTTTGACAACTTTCAAGCAGCACAAGCAACACTGAACGCAATTTCGCGTTCTGCTAAGATCTTTGAAATGCGCATTGCAGCCTCGAAATGCGAAGTGCTTCTGCAAGATTACTGTGAATACGTAGATTTAATGTTAGATAATGAAGTCATGGAAGTTGACCGGTTTGTATACTTGGGAGGCTGCATCAGCGCGACGGCGGCGGTGGAGGTTGTTGACCGGTTTGTATACCTGAAAAGATACATCAGCGGTGGCGGCGGAGGTGTAGGAAACAAAATAGAGGCGCGTATTTCCAAGGCTAGAATGATGTTTACTAATTTGAGACACTTATGGCGACAGAAAGATATCACTCTGAAGCTTAAGTGAGGGCTGTATCACTTTACGGCAGCGAAACATGACCTCTCGGTGTAGAAGACGTGAACTGTCTTCAGGTATTTGACCACCGATGCCTGCGTTTAATCGCTTGTATCGGGTGGCACCAACGAGTGAGTAGCGAGGATGTTAGGAAGCGGGTGTTTGGCACTGAATGTCAAACGAGTTCTTTCGTTCAGTCCCTACACTTGCACAGACTTAGATGACCTGGCCATGTACTAGGGATGCCAGCTAGTCGTCTGCCACATCGAGCACTGTTTACCGACGCTGCGGTCGATTGGCGCAAGGTGCGAGGTGGACAGATGGTGACCTGGTGTAGACAAATGAATTCGTTCACGAAGGGGTCGGTCATTGTAGATCGGGTTCTTCTCCCAGGCTGGAGCCATCGCGACTCACAGAGTCGATGGCTTGAGACGTAAGGTGAGATGGCGGCTAACCGAGCTCAGTGGTGTGAATGTTGTCATTGTTTGGCCGAGTTGTCTGTGAAGTGAGTGTATTTAGTGACGCGGGGCAGTGGAAGCCATAAGGAAGCTGTCTTGCTGATGATGCCTTATTTTCACTTCCAGCTCGGTTGTTTGTTTGCAAGGCTCCTTGATGTTGTATGTTTGAATGTAGACGTAGCTATTTTTTAGTGGTTAGGTCCCCTCCCCTTCCGTTTTTTTCCCTTCTCTCTTACTATACAGGGTTTGCTTTTTTTTCGTGGTTGTGTGGCAGTTAAGCATCAGTGTGAACCACTGATGTATTGCCGTCTGTGATGATGATTATTCTTCAGGTCCCATAACAGATTTAGCCAGTCATAATAACACCATGTTGGTAAGTCCTATCTCTTACCATCTAGCCACGGGCCCTTTTTAGACCCAGAATGCGGGTTGATATAAGTGCGTTCGGCACTGCGCCATTGACCTCACATGAGAGACGATTTGTTCATCCTATGCCAACGTTCAGCCACATTCGCTTCTTAGCGGTGCTCAATTTGCCAGATCGCCTCGAGGGGAAACACAGTAACTGTCCTGTTAGCTCCGATCAGTGACCCCATGACTAAGAATTATCTTCACATTGAAATCGTTGAAGTCATTAACGTGTTGATCAATATTTCGCCTACTGCTGAGTCGTAGGGGCTTCAGGTCTTATACAATTTGAACATCACTCACAATTGATCGCAGGTATCGCACTGCGGTAGACTTTTCAGTCTCACACGAACTTTAGACTCATTGAATGTCGATGTCTCATGCATTTCTGAGACTGGAATCCAGGACAGTAGCCAGCGTATGAAACTGACAACATCCGCACTGTCTACCTGATACTAGTTATACACTTCAGGTGACTCAACGGCTGCTTCTACCGGTCAGGCTGGTGTGTAGGTATAATCCTCAGCACGACGACCTCTGCCGAATTGGTAGATTAGTTTCCTGTTAGCCTTAAACCTTATGCTGTCCACTTGACAAGTTCTACTAAGGCCAGTTCTAGAAGCAAAACTTTCAAATATATTTTCATTGTATCTGCTTATGCTCCAACTGACTGTAGGGACTTCCGTGTTGATGATGCCTTTAATTCAGATCTGGCCGATACGTGGTTCTGTTAGTTATTTTAATCGAGTCAACCGCATTACTGAGGCCAAGTATCGTTTAGGTGGTAGGTTTGGAGTAGAATCATATCGCTCGGATTATGGCGAGTAGCTGTTACAAGTGTGCGCTGGGCATAAGCTACTTTAACCAACCTTAATTTTGGACATCTTGTACGTCATTGTTATAGTTATCGCCCTCCTTCTCTGAATCAGGCACAGTCTCAGATAAACCACATAGCTGTTAGTTATAGGTGATGTAGTTTGATTCAGGACTGTCGTTTTTATTAGCGTCCATATCTGTGTTGACACGTTATCGTTTCGGCGTTCATCTCGCTGGAAAACGACCCCACCGATTACAACACCTGGCTATTGAGAAACTGGCCAGACAAGCGGTAAATACCAGACTAGCCTGAAGTGCAAAATTAGCAGTTCCAGTCCAGAAAAACTTAATAACTAGTGGACCCAAATCCCATAGGCCATTCACGAAGCAGGTACTGTAGCATGTAGCACGGCGGTTCGTAAGTTATACAAACACTGAATCTCAGAGAGGTCTACAGCGTTGTCGGATTCCAGACGGAATGTTCCCTCTTCAAGTTCATGTAACAAATCTGAGAAGGGTACCCGTCGCCTGCTCATAAATCGCGATGCGCCGTCAGCGGAGCAAGCTAGGAAAATGGAAACCGCTTTTGCTTCATGAAACACCAGCAGGCTCACGTGCTTGCTAAGTGGTGTTCTTTTGTCAGCGAAGCTACCAACGAGGCAGAAGAAACACCCATCTATGTTAAGTCCAAAAGATCGAACCGCTCGATAGGACGGTTCAATCACCGTTTTAACCGGCCCCCTCTTGACGTTTTACCACGGGAAATCTGCAGCGTAGTAAGCTGGTCGGTAGATTTAGAACCAATCACCCAAATGGTGGTCCGCTATTACATTTCCGTCCTCAAACGCATTGGAGCTGCTGGCCAAGATGACCTTGCCGACGTCTTTCAAAGACGATGAAGAAGCCTTGCTAGAAGTCTTGACTCTGTTGTTTCAACTCGTATTTACAGCGGAGGCCATCTCTCTCTGTTGAGAATAGTTTTCCATAGTAGATCCCATATTAAGGAAAATGACCAGGGGTTATTGTGGAAACTATAGGGAGGTTATCTTGATCCTAATCATAACGAGAGTTTTGACTTACGTTATATTTCGTCGACTCGCCGCTGCTCGGGAGATAGACATTAAGGAAGGACAGACTGAGTTTCGCCATGTACGAGGATGTATTGATCAGTCTCTTACTATCTTCCAATTTCTGAAGCGGCATCGGACGTACTGCTAGCTAGAAGTTGCCGTTTTTACTAGACTACAGAGGCGCCTTTCATTCAGTGAATCGATCTACACTTCTAGATTCACTTAAACACGGAGGTGTACCGAAAAATTAGGTGAACATACTATCGGCGCTTTATTCCCATACTGTAGCTCAGATTAGGGTTTATGGTGAACTACCTGACAGTTTCAGTGCCAGGTGCGGCGTACGCCAACTATGTCCATTTCCATCGATTTTGTTCAAATTTGCCATCGACGAAATAATACAGGACTGTATGCGGTACAGAAAAGATGCTGGCTTGCGATTCTTATCAAATGGAAGACTGACCTTGATTATGCTGATGATTAGATGTTGCTATTTGACAATTTCCATGCAGCATAGATAATGCTGGAAGCCATTTCGTGCTCCGCTAAATATTTCAGAATGCGCTTTGTAACCTCAATCCAAAGTGATTCTCCAAGCCTGCTGTGATTACGTAGATTTCATGTTGGATAATGAAGTTATGAAGATTATTGACCGGTTTGTGTAATTCGGAACTGGATCTACGGCGTACGAACGCGTAAACAGATAACAGAATAACGTTCAATGAAACGGCGGATAACGAAACGTCGGTCAACGGTAATGAACAACGGACTACGGAGTATACACGACTAATTTATATGATCCCGGCCAACTCAACCACCCGAAGCTAACGCATGAACACAAAAAGGCTGGCCTCGGGACAGAATTACTCAGTCCGAAGACAACACGGCCACAAACTAGATCATAGCTAAGGGGTTTGTGACCAATCAGATAACAAGGTCAGAAGGTGAAACGAACAGAAATCCTGACAGTACAGTGGTGCTCCAATTAAAGGACGAACATATAGGCGGAATGCCAGAAATTGGCACAAAGGTTGAGAACACTCGTGAAGGGTGAAGTGGCACATGACAGTGTCGACTAAGGGTCACTTCAAACAGTAATGAGTTAGGCCTTTCCAAAGGCAAATAAAACGATATTTTCGGGGAATTGGATTCTTCCCCGATAGGAAGCTGCATCTGCGGCGATGCAGGTATAGGAAATGAAATAGAACCGCGTATCTCTAAGGCTACGGCGGTATTCACCAATTTGGGACACCTCTGGTGACAGAGAGGCATCCCTCTGAGGCTCAAAAGCTGTATTACTATACAGCTATATACTATACAGGGTAGAAAAAGTTAACCGTTTTCAGGTATTTGATCACTAATGTCTGCTTCCGATCGCTCGCCTTGGATGGCACCGTCGAGTAAGCAACGAAGAGGTTTTGGAAGCGGGTATCTGGTAGTGAATTCCAAGCGAGTTCGTTTCTTCAGCTTTTATATTTGCACAGACTTAGATGGCCTGACTATGTATTAAAGATGTCAGCTAGCCGTCTACTACACCGATCACTCTTTGCCGAGACTGCGACCGACTGGTGTAAGGTGCAAGGTGGACAGATGGTAACCCAGAGTGGAAAAACGAAGTTGT
>JTDE01002875.1:5335-24750 GCA_014338405.1 Paragonimus skrjabini miyazakii | reverse complement strand
GGCGTGAATGTTGTTGTTTGTCCGAGTTGACCGCGAAGTAAATGTCTTTATTGACGCTGGGTAGTGAACACCGTAACGAAGCTGTCTTGCCGCTTGGCAGTTTATTTCCACTTATAACTCGGTTGTTTGAAAAATATAGGCACTTTGGTTGTGAACAGTTTGATAGTAGATATAGTTGTTTCCTAATTGGTTCATCGTTTTTTCATAGCTCAGGCTTTCATTTTTCCTCACGTTTATGTACTAGTTTGAACAACTAATGTGTTGCTATCTTTGAAGTTGATAATGTTGATGACATGCATTTTTCTAGCTTAAATGCTCTGCTTACCCGGTGTTTTTCGCAGGCCTCTTTTCTTGAAAGGCTTGTAGGTCTAAGGTCTGCTTTTGTTCAGTTTGTGATGTTCAGCGCTAAGCTTCATATGTTCTCATTCTGAATTCCAACAAACGTTTTTCTGTTGTCACGTTCCCTTGTTTCTGCCTAAAAATTGCGTGTATATATTTTGAAGTATCCTCTTGGTGTAATTAAATCATTCGGACAATAGCTTTTGCAGTTCACTGTTCTATTTTCTATCCTAACATTTTCTTAACATCCTTTACGATACGATACTAGTTGACACACTACTGCCAAATCATTCGTGATATTTTGTGTATGTATTATTCGTTTTTTGCTCTTTTTTTGTTGATTTCATTACGTTCACGTGACCGTACGCAAGCAGGATGAAGAAAGCGTTCGAGACCGATTCACACAACGTACCTTTATTGGATGGCTAGAAGATATCCGAGCCACCTTCCAGCGAGAAAAGGTAAGGCCAATCGTTTTGGCATAGTTTTTCGAAGTGCTCATGTTTTTCAATGGTTTCCCCATCATACAGCTTTTGTCTGGACGTCCGCAGTTTGGTGGTTTCCGCATTTCATTTTGCATTAAGCTTCTTTTATCTACAATTCACTTTGGCTACACAATTTCATAAAGCCGGATATGACAGTGAAATTTTTCTTGTGCAATCGAGCTGATTTGCTTGATTCGAACGTAGGTTGATATTTTCAAGTTTTCTATTCCACAAACATTTTTCACTGTCGCATACATATTGCTCCAACTCCCATCTGTAAGTTTCATTTCGTTCTCTCCTTCTTATGGATTTCACCGTATCATCAAGAGTCTGTTTGGTCCATTTTCGAAAGCTGACACACAGTTAGGAAGTAGTCTCGCATGTTTTTTCGAGCAGGACTTCTTGTGAGGGGAAAAACAGCGATAGTCAACGTTGAGGAGACGCAAACACACATGTATGGCCTTCGAATTCAAGTGGCCCATAGGGATTGAGGTTGTTTAGGATATGAGATAATCGACGACAGGTGTTCATTCGATCTGTTTTCGATCATCTGGGTATGAATACATTTGCCTACACTTTCAGCGTTTAACCATTGCTCACTCGCACACGTATTACTTTACCGCATACGACGTATGCGCCTTTGTCTCGGTTTTCTATATTCCATAACTTGCCCAATCAGTGAAACTATGTGCATGATGTTTCATCATGAGAACTGCATTCTCCACGTTGGTGTTCTTTTGTCAATTCTGTTTTCCAGTCGAATCCCAAGGAACTGAGATTAATGCATACGGTCGTCAACAAAAGTCCGGTGTAATTATTTGTATGACCAACCCGACAAAGGTTGGTATGTTTGTACTTTACTTACGGTGTTGATATTTTTTAGGACAGTAGCAAAGGAGGTCTGCTATGTTTTAGGCAATAAAATTTTCAATTTAAACGGTAAAAATATTTTTTCCTCAAAAAGGGCAACATCTGTCTTTCGGAGGCTCAAACGCTTGGTACCTTATTAAGTTAAATTTGTGACCAGATCATTTAATGGCGAAAGTTGTCGCTTTTGTTGTGATAACTTCTGCTATTCTTTTAAGCATATTGTACAAAAACTGGCCCAATCTTACGTAAAACTTTCACAACTGAGTTATTTAAATCCTACTTTCTTTGAAAATGTATTTCCGAAACCGTTCTTCGTCCGGCGGCCCGAGCCACAGTAACTTTTGGTCAGGCCCATGGTTGTTATGATGATGATGATGTTCTCCGTCAGGGGATTCGGGTACCCTCAGTAAAACTGAGGGTATTGCAGCCAACAGGCTTGTCATTCTGTCAGAATGAGAAGTAGTGATCGTTCTTATGTTGGAAGATTACCCGTCCTATCTCGAGTGATTCACGGTGGTGCAATTGACAAAACTCCGAATACTTCTGTTCGGACAGCATTTCTCTCATTAAATGCAGGGATTGCAATTTGCCCTCACAAATGCAACTTTGAACTGTGAGAGCTTCATTTCCGAATTTATGTGTTCGTTAGGTTACACCTTGCATGACATGCCTCATCAGAGTGTTGTCAAACAAGTTCTGACGTCGGGACATTCTCCACCTGAATTTTGTTTTCATCCATCCAACTAATAATCGACTAAAAGACTTCGTTTTAATCCTTGTATTCACGCCCGAATTAGGCGCGTTTACACTGAAACACTCTTGCCTGTACTTTGGAGAAAGGTGTAGGCACTATTTAGTATCACAATGGTGCGTCTCACAAAATCTATTGTCAGTCGTTTGTCTTTAGCAGGTAATCAGAAATATTTACAGGTCTCCTCTTGTCGGATGTACGTATCTTCTTGATCTGTAACGCAGTTTGATAGGTGGTTTTCACCTTTTTCTTATCATTTCCGTATTGCCGTACTAAATTCATCTGGTCAATATTTCCCCTACTTTCGCCGTCCCATCTAATGTGTATACTAACGCAATTGTAGGGCCATAGGTGAATTGTAATCATACCGATTATTTCGATATTTGTCTAGAACCGTGATTGGAGGTAAAACTCAATTGAATGAATTGAAATTTCAAGTTTAAGTGAATAGACAAGAATTACACCAAACGTTTGAGCATCCAGAGAACGAATATTGTCTCTGCTGTCACAAAAAGTAATCCATTAACACTTATCTTGTATGAAACTGAGTTTTTTTTTACTAAATCCCTACCAAATGTCGACGCTGTAAATCTGATACGACCTCCGCCAGTTACATTGGACTGCTCGTGCATCCAATTGTGTGAACCTTCTGTTGACGGCTGTATAAATACGACAAACATCTTGCCTAACTTCGAACAACCCGGGACGTTTACTTGTTGATTCATGTCATTATTATATCTTTTCATTAGGCTAGATTTTTTAATCTTTCTTTGTTATCAGCACGGCTAAAAAGCACGTTATTCGTCTGCGTGGTTTTAAAGTACATTTTTGTGTTCTGCTTGGTACTGGTCAGTAGTTACCAGTCCTAATTTGCGTGATCGAGTTATTTTCTGGTCCCACATGTGCAACTGTGCAAACGTCTTTCAGCCACCATGTTCCTTGCCTCCAAGTATCTGTCTACTAATTGTAGTATACTCGGTATCAGGTTTTTGTATTCGCACTCAGAGTACACGATACCAAATTCGAATAACATGTCCTAGTGCCAAGTGCATATTCACCGTAGCTTAGAAGGCTGCATTCTATGGTTTTTACTTGAACCCCCATTGTGTTTCTGTTATAGAAAGAACTTCTGTGTCGCCAGTTGCATGAAGCCGAGTCGTTGATGATGGTTCAGCGGTTGGATTGGGAAATGAAACTGAAGGAATCACAGTTATACGACTATAGCGCAGATGTATTCCGTGATATTCCTGCCAGTCACGTACCACTCATTCACGTTCCAAACGACTTCCTTCTGTTCCCCCACGATCAGCCGGCCAGCTAATCGCAACTCTTCTCCTCCTGTGTATTCGGTGTCGGTCTCTGTACATATCTCCTACAGACTATACACTATTATCCTTATTTGCTTCTATAGTAAATTGTTTTGCTACGTTCTCCTAGATGACTTGGTGTTTTCTTGACTGAAAGTTCGATGTGTATGCGATACTTTCATGTCTTGTTCTGTGCTGTTCTTAAGGCGATTCCGGTAGCTCCTGCTAATCGCATTGATTACAATACGGTATCTGGTTGTCCACGTAGTTTAGTAGTTGTACATTTCGAATGGCTTCACTTGTTTCGATGTGAGACATTGTTTTCCTTTCAAGTTCTGTCTGGTATAATCGATATGTTTAGTTCGCTTTTTCATACGTTCAGGCTGAAAGCCAGCTTTCCATCGAGAGTGGTCTCGCAGATAGCTTGGATTCGTTAAGTAATTATTTTTTTAAATGCATTTGTTTACATTTGGATACAATGCGATGGTCGTGGTGACAACGGGTTTAGTTTTTTTTTATTAAAAAAAAATAAACCAGTATATAGACACAGGCACGTTATGACGTACAGCACGGTGTCATATGGAACGGCGTTGATCAGTGACTGAACCACTTTAGTGTTACTCAGTCAATGATAACACTTGACCGTGTTGATGCTTGATCGTTCTGTGATTTCTGCTATGTGATCGTTAGTGATGAGAATGGCACTGCAATGTTTCAGTGAGAATTTAAGTTCACGATTTTTACATCAGGTTGATATTTACTATTTCCCGTATACTGTATACTTTTGGGGCTTCTCAACCTAAGATAATAACGGTCGTTGCGCATAAGCTCCAACTCACAGTATGACTGGTAGTCCGTCGTATGACGTAATATGTAGGCCTTTTAAGCTTACCAGCGTTTTTCACGAACTGGGAGTGTGTACGATGATGAGCCGCTCTTCCTAAACCCCTGACTAACATACATATTGTTAGTTCATTTCACGACCACTTATAAAATCTCTATGACGGTTTGCAGTATCTCGTCATTATCACAGTGGACATTGTTCTATCCCTGGCTCTGACGGCCAGTGTGCATAGAATTTGGTGAACGAAGTTAACAATGCTAGTTTGCTCGAGCTGTCATCATCTACTGTCTCCTTACAGAAACCCATCGCAACTATTCGCATCTTCTGAGCGAAATTGAATTGTTCAACAATAGATCAAGAAGTCAAATCACATCCATGCTTGATAATGTTGGTTGTCTAATGCCGTTCGCGTTATGTTCGAGTTCTTAATTTGATTGCATCTAGTTTTCATTGTGGAGGAGAATTTGGATGTGCTCACTATATATCTTTCTAATCCTCTCGGTACCATCTGCATCATTGCTTAGCTTGCAGCTTTCGAGCCACCACACAGTATTGCGTCATCGCTATTCATTTGTACATTAGGTGGGAACTTTCCAGTTTTGTGGTAACGATAAAAGCTGTTAACCCGCCACAACAGCGTTAATCATTGTGTCCGCATATCGTATCATCCACTCCGTCAAACGATTGCTACATTGTAGTTATCGTAGGTACGGTATCGACATTGATTGCTAATCGTTTGTATACAATACTACACTTTCTCTGGGAGTTGAGATTGGTGTGTATATGCGGTCCGAAACAATTGTGCTTTCATTCAAGCATTTGGGTTTCCCATATGATTACCAGTTGTATCACAGTGAACTATTCACATTCTCTTTTTGTTATGTATGAACTCTCTGTATCTCGTAGTTACTGTGATCTTCAACTCGATTGGTGTTTCGCAAATCCAGCCTTCACTTTAGACGAATAATATGTTAAAAAACTGATGCAATGAGTTGCTTTTTTAAAACCACTCATGAATGTGCATCATTAAGAGCGTTTCAACAGAGGTTCTTATATCCACTAGGCCAGTGAGGGAATTTGTACCTTTGTAGTGACGAAAATAATTAATTCCGTTTGGTTCACGCATTTATTACAAATGATGGGTCATGCTTGGTTGGACTAAACCTTGGAATGTTTCTGGTGTTTTCTGTCGGATGATATAATATTGAAAGCTGTACTGGAGTTCAACTCGTAATCGTGGCAAGGGTGTGTTCTAATGACGAGCTGTGATGGAAACTCGGGTCTCCTGTTTTTCTTCGAAGGCAGCTGGTTCCAAAGTCTACCTGACTGCGATTAAATACGATTGGTGTTTAATCTGAACTATTTTTCTGCAGGCATTCAGTCTCAGTGATCATCGGCGAAGAAGTGCACAGTTTGCTTCACTTGTCGGTTTTCATTAAGTGGACTCGAATCTGCTACTTGCAGAAGCTCTTCTGAGTCCGTATTGAGTGGTTGATAGTTCGCAGGTCAATCGAATTGGCCGATTTACTTCAGACCGTGGAAAACGAATGTGCAGCAGTTAAAGGAAGTAAGTCCGGTGAATTCAATTCGATATTCTAGTGGGTAATCATCAGGGTTACCATTATGACACTTATTCACAGATTGTGGGTTTGGTTCCATAACCTACGTTGTGCTGATTAGATCCAGGAAGGCCGAATCGACTGCCAGTCGTGGTCACCGGGACCAACTGCCTACAAAACCCCTCCGCCCATTCTGGGGCCGTGGTGGCACCTTGATGACATACAGATCAGCCACAAACAATTTATCGATTCCAGAGGTACTGTTTATATGCTTGACAGTTAGCATTTTATCAGTTAAAAACTCTAGCTGATAATCTCAACAGTAGAATTTCGCAGTACCTGACAAACATTAATTACGATACTTGGGAATAAACTTCAGTCGAATGTATTTTATTAAAGTGAAACTTTCTGTGCAGTGCTACGAAGATGGTCCATAATTGATCAGTTTTCATGATTGCTGGCATCTGCTAAAATTCTTGGTTCTCCGTTCACCATGTATTGTTCATTCAGTTTGACTGTTCGCTTACTACTGTTCTTTTCGTACTTCCTCAGATATGGTAGGAACAATGTTTGTGCAGAATCATGCACAGACCTCATAATCGGTGGAAACCCTGGCAAATTATAGTTATCATACAATCTGTAATAATCCACGGTTATACACTGTTTATTGGAACAGCAGTGGACCAGTTACAAGTGATTTGTTCATCTGGTCTGAAAACGTTTCCGTATCAGGAGTGAGTTGTTACCAATAAAACAAATTACAGGCGTCTTAGAACTCTGGCTGTGGAACATTAAGTGATTTTGAAGTGTCATTGTTAGGCAGTTTCCAAGACAACTGAGGCATGTTAAGCTGATCTATTCGTCATTGCTGTATCCGGAATATATTCCGCTCAATTGGATCTTCCAGTCAAACTGACAAGGGCAAATTTTGTTAGATACGTCGGGTGGTTTCTGTAAACATTGACTGAAGCCAATTCGTGACCAGTATTATCGCCTTTGGCTTCAGCTTAATGTCACTTTCTTCAGCAAATTCAGTCAGATTTTGGAATAAGCAACCATATTTTTCCTCAACCTCGCTATACGTAAATAGGAGAACTCGGGAATCATCACAACCCGCGGGGCATACATTGTAAGATGCTGATAGGAGAGCTTGGGTGTCGTTTCAAATGCGCCATTCATAATCTCCTGTTGAGCTAGTGACGAAAGTTTCACACTTTCTTTCGTTGTGAACACAATTTGTCGATCTGTCCGCGCTACATAACACTATTTGGCGTTTCACAAAGAAGCAGCAGTTTTAGGCCGTTATGATTTTCTCATTCGTTTGTATTTGTTTATTGAAGGACATCTTTCGATAGAATGCACGGTCGTATCAGTAGTGGGTGTGGCAACTACGGCTTCGTTCAATCTGATACAGTGCGTTTTGTTTGTTTCGTATGTATCCTCACCTGCACAACCACCGTGGTGACGGTGATAGCACTTGATTCCGGTGCATGGTTATGGTTCAGGAGCTTTTACAGATGTCGTCATTTAATGTGGTTGTATTTCGAAAACGAGTCAAAAACAACAGACCGTACTACTTATTGCATGGTGAATTTAGCTATATCTCATCGAATAAGTGCTGTAATATTGATTTTAATATCGCGACGTCGAACTAGTTTAATGTAAACAAAATGCAAGGTGGCGGATAAACAGAAACAATGAGATTTTTATTTCACCATGGCAGTTTTTGACTGACTACCATAACTTTCTGTTAGCAGAAGGATAGCTGTTATATGTGAATAACAATAGCTTCGAAGAACTGAAACGGTTGTTGGTTTTCGGTTGCGTAAATGACTTGGAAAGCATTAGCTGTGTAGGCCCGATGTATAGACGTTAACAAGTGAAGCTCGGTGAAATGTGCTGGCTGTTTGCATTGCACTGGTTGTGAAACACCAGTTGCTCGGGCTTGCTACACTTCATGTTCAGCATAATCTGAAACACTGCTGGTCCGTTCTGCTCACGCAGACAGCCTGGTACCCACGTTGAAATAGGTAACTACAGTAGGATTTGACGTACGGAAACGGTGGCACTTTCACTGGTTTCCGGCTGGTTGGAAAAGCTTCCTGACGGAAGACACGTCGAATGTTTAACTAATCGTTGTCGCCGACCGATTGGATCCACCACATCATCCTCTGTGTTGGCTAGCTGTAAGGTGATGTCCAGCTCAAACGTGGTCGTACTTCTTGTTATGGCATAGTCAGTTCTCCTGTGTCACTCAATAAATGTACGGAGGTATGCCATTCGATTTTAACACTGATTTCAGCTGCTGTAGTTCGTTGTGCAGTCTGAAAACCATATATTCTTAGCACAGTAAAGTACGGACTGGAGCTTGTTTATATTGAACTGGCGTAGAGCTGATAATGTTCAAATTCCAACCGACGTGTTCTTTCGACCGCTCTGCCTGACTGTGGTGATGTGTGAATGTCCAGGAAGGCCGTCGATTAATCAGTTTCATGCAAAATTGATAGTAAAGAACTGGGTAGCACTTGGCACAGTATTCAGCGTGTTGTCTGCGTCATTACTGGTAAAAATCATGAGGATATCCTCTATCTGTCGACGATCTAGAATCATCTCTCCCATGATAGTCCCGTAATTTCTCCTCAAGATGAGTCAAAGATATCCGCTAAAACGGAGCCAGGCGGACTCAACATTGTTACGCAGTCTACCTGCCGATAACCTTCTTCTTGAAGTAGAAGTTTAATGTTCGGAGTGCATAGGAGAAGCTAGTGCCTCACTTCCCCAGACGGTAAACTGATTCACAGCTGTTTTTCGGCTATTCGTTTGACAAATATCCCCACTGTTTCCTTCAGAGGAACGTTTGCGAAGACAGGAATAATATCCGTGGCCATCACATGACGTTCATTTTCTATAGCAAATTTACCATCTCAAACGCATCCCTCACAGTGTGCTGAATGAATGTTCGTCGTAATGGTTTCAACAGCCCAGCAAGCCATTCTGTTGATAGATATTAGGTCGGGCTGATCACAAACTATATCGATCTTTGTGGTACTTTGCACCTGTGAGGCTTCAACAGATCATCCGTTTGTAACTCTTGGGATCCGCATAGCATTGCATTCGTGTCATCGATAAAATTTCCTCCACATGAATACTCCATCAGAAGTACACAACAGAGGTCTTCGCCATTTCATGATCACGCTGTTGCTCTAAGGACATTGTGGCCGCACAAACAAACTGATCATAATGCAGCCGAACAAATGCTCCGGAGTAATAGTCATGTCTCAGGAGGGCCACACTGCACGCGCGTGTTTCATCCATAGTGGTCACTCACGTGCGTGTCACCACCAGACTGAAGCTGTTGTTTTCGCGCCAACAATTCAACGCAAGCCTGTTTCGTATCACGAGGTCTGGCCACAGTGGCACAACAATAATCGGTCGTTTGCTTTCTCGCGTCCTAAGAAGAGAGACAACGGAGTTGATTAACCTAGATTGGGTTCGTAGCTACCGTTTCCGCTGTTTTAAAATGTGGTATTCTGTCGGGCATATGGCGCTCAACTGGTGTAATTAATTTCTGTCAAATTTAATGGCGATGTTGAGCTCTCTTGAAACAAAAGTGTCACGAACTATCTCGGCTTCAGCTACCACAAGGAAGTTTTCTTGCTCATCACATTTTGACGGGCAGTTCGCGTTAACTATTCCGCTGTTCAACCGTTGGCCGACTCTTTCGCGCTGTGTCAATTCCGAGTGACGTGGAGCGGATAGATGCCAAGACACACAAAACGTCCTGAATATGGCCGTGTAATAGTGTGACTCACACTGCTACAATTGACTGAAAGCTACATCGTAGAAATAAAAACTAGAAACTCAATTGCATGAGGCGTCGTTAATGTAGATGCGTTGCTGATTGCGACATGGTAGTATCTGCCAACGTACCCCCCAGTTTCATTCGTAGTGGGAAATTCTGTCCAACGGCATCCATAAGCAACTTGTCGGAAAACTTAATTTGGTCGTTTCAGATTTTTTTAACACAGATGACATCGCAATTGCATAGGGTCTATTGGCGTTTTAACCATCGAAGAAACGCCGGCCATGCCTGAGAATGGACCTCTGAAACATCAGAACTCCGGAAGAAGAACGTTTCCGAATTATTGCCTAGAATAGTCGCATATCGATATGTAACTAGCTTTCATTGTTGCCTTTTTACTACCCTTGTATGTCTGCGTGTGTATATGCAAATGACGGTGTCCATGAATGCAGTTTATTGCCAGGCGGAATTGATGTGGGCTGCAACCACTGTTATACACACTCGTTTGCACATGTGATATCTCAGCGTCGGCTGTCAGTTGTACAGAACTAGCCTTATTGCCGAAGTCTGCCACGCTTTATTTTCCCCTGTGACTATTGTCCCTATTTTTTTCCAGGACACTGAGGGTCGGCGCTAATTTTCGCACTGCGTCGTTTATTTCGGTTCACCTCAAACAACTCGTTAACAACGTTAAGTAATGTACAATGTTGATATGACCTTAGCCCTCGGAGACACTGGAGCTTTTCTGTGGTTCGTCAGCGTCATAACGTAACCGTTAGTTCCGACCCCATTGATTTCGTTCTATTTAATTCTCCCGAGTTCCTTTCATTCCCTCTTAACACACAGACGAATTTGTCAGTGCGTATTCCTAGGAATCGATTATCACCACTGTTATGTCTCACCAGGACAAAATCTCGATTAGGAGTTTGTCTCAAAACTTTATGTCGATCCCAACAGCATGGATGACAAGTAGACTCTCCTTGCCGATCATGTTAAATAACAAGGTGGCATTTGAACGCTACGGACCAAGAAAATCTTGTGGCCAATTATATCTTCAGTGGTGGGATTGAAAAACAACCTGTTTACCGTCAGAAGTCGCGAACACAAAACGTGCAAATTCCATAGAGGCACACGGTCATTAAACATGCCTATAAACGCACCCAACTGAACGCTGTGACGTGCCATCCGCACAACGATTATCGTTTTACAAATGTTTCTCTTCGTGAGACTAACATTTCTGTGTGTTCGCCAGACGAATATCTTAAAGATCTTATTTCAGTGTGCATAGAAAATATTTGTTTTGACTTTGAAGAACTTACATATAAACAGACAGTGCTATAGGTAGTCCGTGAGGTCTATCACTATCAGGCATCCTAGGGATGACTGGGCTGCACGCCCAAGATTACATGGCCAAATCGTTATCATCCGAACGATACGTTGAAACTATATTGATTTTCACTGGTGCTTACCAGTTTGGTTTGTTTTACCACTTCCTTAACATTATTGGTTCCAACCCACCTCACCAAATTGGGTCGAATAATAATTTGACTTTCGAATATATCATAAGTGTGAATGGAATGTTACAGTGTTCCATTCTCCACAAAATAACATTAGGAGGTTTAAAGCTTTAATTTTACCGTTTTTAATCACTTTCGTACACACTTGGTTTCATCAAAACCGTGTTTCACAGAGCCAGCCGTATTTGTACCTCTCATAAACCACAAGCAGAACATGGAATGTTCTTTACAAAAATTACTCAGCGGGTCCTTCGTTACCTGTCGAACAATAAAACAAACGGCTTTTTGTCAAATTTTCGCAAACTCGTCAAGCATATCGACAAAGTGAGTTCAAAAATCCATGCGTCATCATTGGCGATGAGAACCGCGAATACACTCATTACTCTACTCCGACGTTCCAGAGGTCGGAGTAGTCAGAAATTGGAGCGACATGGCCAAAGAAATACTAATTCAAAAATCGTCGGAAGGCTAATAATGCCCTTTTTCTCCCAAACAAAAAAGCATTGCCATGCTGAGAAAACTGGTTTCTCTACATGCTTCACTGTGCTTGTCAAAGGGTTTTCTCGTCTTGCTTGAAAGTATCACAAGACAAATTTGTTCCATTGATCCCTGCAACATGACAACGTGCCTGCATACATATCGAAACTTACATCGCACCCTCTGGTTGTTTCTGAAGTCATTTTATCGAGCACATGCTTTACTCAGCTGAATTTGTGCCTCATAAGTTCCCCTTACAAAATCAAAAGGGAATCTGACACGAAAAAACCGCTGCAATGTGGCTTTCAAACCAAGCTTGACAGTTTCTGAAAACGTGACTTTGAAAGGTATTGTGCCGTAGTGACCTCGAGATTTCACTGGTCTGCCTGCAGTGCAATATATAACATAACATCAAAACTTATGATACCTGGGTGGTTAAGAAAATTCACATGATATACACCATCCGATTGTTCGTTCGCATGTCGTATCATTGTGTGACACGAATTGGGAAACCGCGCACTTCTGATTGATTCGTTCGTCGATTACCAGTTTGTAACCTCCCGTGTGATATCTATTTGATCTGCATTCTCAACGGCCTTTTTATAGATCACGTCTGATTAATGCACACCCGTTAATAGCGACTTAGTGTCTCACACTTAAATACCACCTGAGTTCGTCATCTCAGAACTGTCATACAGATTAAACATAACCCACAGTTGATCGCAGCTGTCGCATTCCCATAGAATTTCCAGTCGGCCCCTTTCGAAATGGACTATATAATCGAGCTGTATCCACGGTTGAGAAGCACACGCAGG
The DNA here is from genome assembly GCA_014338405.1 of Paragonimus skrjabini miyazakii. NCBI lineage: Eukaryota > Metazoa > Platyhelminthes > Trematoda > Plagiorchiida > Troglotrematidae > Paragonimus > Paragonimus skrjabini miyazakii. The sequence goes on along the minus strand of JTDE01002875.1, from coordinate 11,984 downwards.
TCTCAATGTAACACAGTGCTTCTTCCTGTGTTGGAATGCGGTGCTCGAAATATAAAGACCATGGGATGCGCACAGCTGCAGCAGTCCTTCGCCACTGTCCGTGCGTTGTGCCCGGACAACAAACATACCTCCAAGCCGCTTCTCATCCGGAGAAAGACGACCAAGCTGGATATTTTAATCACCCGTTAGTATAATGATATCTGAGTGTTTAGTTAGTTTCAGAGGGTCAACGACGGCGTCATAGAATACATCCTTGGTATCATCCGAACAACTGTCCGTCGGAGCGTACGCCGATATAATGAATACAGAACGCCTTTCTAACTTGCGTCGACAGACTTTAACCGACGTATTGAGTCTGACAGCGCACAAGCGACTGCTCACTAGGATCCAATCGAGTAAACACTGCCCTGCTCTGGAAATCAGTGCGATTCTCGCTCCGACCTGACCGCAAGATTCAGCCTCGGCGTCACCAGAAACCCTGAGAAAGATGCGCTCGGATGGACAGTTATCCAGAGATGAGCTCAAGTGGATGGACGTGTTAGAATCGTAGACTCGCGTCTCCGACACACAGCACACATCAATACCCTCACTTGCGAGAGTACTAACCAGAGCAGCTTGCTGACTGACTTCTCAGAGAGTACGGACGTTGAAGACGCCAACGTTTACCAGCTGTCTTGGCCTCAGAAAACAGTTATCGCCCGAAGGCACATGGAAGGCAGAAGACATGGGGGTAAAACAGTGGGAGAAAGTCGTGTTGAATTAGTAATGTCACTGTCGAGAGAACGATAACTTCTGATACTTCCCGGTTGTTCATGCTGCGGAAGGGGATTGACGTGAGGGACCCCACTCTGAGTCTCTGACTCAAGAGTCTGACCTGCGAGACAATAGGATATAAGGTTTTCTTGGGGGACCCTGCCTGGAGCTAATGACTCAAGAGTCTGACTTACTTGGCAGTGAGGGGTTTCCTTACTCCGAGGGCGCAGTGAATAAGACACTGATGTCTGATTCTGAGCACTGCTGCGCTCAGTGGATGTACTCGGAGCTGCATCGGGCTTTTGCGAGATACCATATGTTTTTAGGCCGTATTGGATAATACGCCGGCGGTCACGGTCAACCTTTAGGTGATCGGGGTGCTCACTGTTTGAGGGTACATTTTTTGATCCCCTTCTTTCTGATACCGAAGATAGCAGTCCCGTGACTATAAAAATCGTTTTGTTGTATGTCCACAGGATCGTGCCTCACTGTCTAAGCACTCTTACGCGGTCAGTAATGCAACATATAATCCTACGAGTGTAAACTGCTCTTCGTCTGACTGCTCCCCTTTGGCCTGTCTGTCAAGGTTGCACATGGAAGGACTGGAGTCCTTGTCGGCACAGCTCACCGGATCAAAACAACACACAAGCCCGATCACCTCGTCCAGGTAGCAGTATAGGTCAGGATTAAACCTCTTCTGGGGAGGGATATGCTCAAATTCGTGGACTGTCGAATGTTGAATAACAATATGATGTTTTCGATTTGACCGTTTTTTGCTAGAATACCTAAATGGAATGCGTACGTGTAATTCATTGATAGAGGTGAATTGATAGGTCATTTACCAAATGCTTGCGTGTGATAGTTCCAGGAATACAGAAATGAAGTAGTTAACTTAGTTCAACCCCAGTGCTAACTTCGACGCAATAGTAATGACAACCGAACTGGGCAAAGCAAGTAATTTTTCTGTCGAGCGAAATTGTGCAACTTATAGTCAACAGTGTAATAAAACAACAGTAATAAGAAATAGGATTAGTGAAAATCACCACATTCTCCGCAGTTCAAATAACAGTCCGAGCAGTAATGGTGACGTTGCTTCTTTTTTGCACGCTCAGGAGTTCTTGTTTGTGCCGGGTCGAATGCAGAAACTCCAGTAACTGACTTCAAATCTTAAACAGACTCAGAAACGAAGCTTTGACTCTCAGAAGATTCAACATACAATATAAAAGAGAGCTTCAAAATCTTTATACACTTAAGGCCGATAATAGACGGACCAGAATTAATAACAGAAAATAAACATGAATAGGTTGCGGACTGCACATCTGTGAGTGAAAGTTCACATTCGCCAAGAATAGGTAAAGCATGTCCAGTAATACCCTTAACAGACATATTAGCAGGTTTCAAGATAACAGAAGGTTCGAGCCGCTTCACACAAGCGACAGAAATAAAAGATTCAATACTACCGGTGTCAACGATGAAAGAATGTTGGAGACCACCGCTAACAATGATCGGTTGTGTTATGTGGTGCGTAGAGTCAACGGAATTAGTAAAAATAACAGTAAGAACAATGGATTGAAAGTCAGAATTCAAGTTGTCATTGTCACAACTGGAATGTGTAAAAGAAGACTTTGAACTATGGCAGACGAATTGAACGTGCTTGCTACCACATGACTTACAGTCATTTCACTGACGGGTAGCATTTGGATCAGGTGTAGGGTGACTATCATCAACTTCATTTCCAGTATTTACTTTTTCAGACGGCTGCCTTTGCTGACCTTCTGATCACCTCACGTTGTTGTTGTATAAAACCATCGATTCATCTTTTACAGCAATTGTGACATCTTGGTATTGTTCGCATAGTGTTCTAGATGACTGGGAAGTGGAATTCGGAAGCAGTAAAAGCTTATGTTGTAGATCACGCAAGTTTATTCCAACAATTAAACGGTCACGGAGTTGAGTATGTAATTGGTCTTCGAAATTACACCGAACAGCTTGAGTGTGAATTTCGAGAATAAACTCTCTGATATCCTGATTTTCTTTTCTCACGAGCGTATGAAATTTAGCTCGTTCAGCTGCTTCAAAGTTTACAGGTTGGACATGTGAAAGCAGCAGTTTCTTCAGGGATTCGTAGGGAAGAGAAATTGGTGAATCACGAAATGACAAGTTTTTCACCATGCTGTACGCATCTTTGCAAATTGCAGTGAGGAAGAGAGCGGCCTTCTTTTCCGCTTTCAGCTCTTTGCCTGTGAGACACCATATTTCGAAGCGTTCTCAATAGTCCTTGATTTCTCCCGACCAATTATGAATATACAGAATTTCTAGTGGACAGGAATCCATCGTAGAAATTTATAGAAGTCCGCGACACCAATTGTGATGGTTCCCGTAATACAGAAATAAAGTAGTTAACTTAGTTCAACCCGAGTGCTAGCTTCGACGCAATAGTAATGACAGCCGAACTGGGCAAGAGAAGTAATTTATCTATGGAGCGCAATTGTTCAACTTATAGTCAACAGTGTAATAAAACAACAGTAATGAGAAATAGGATTAGTGACAACCACCACATTGCGGTACACGTTGTCAGCCTTCAACGTCTCATTGCTGAAGTTAACATTGATTTACTTCCCAAATGACCAATATCAGAGCGGAACAATGTCCACTATCCAACACATTCTGTCGAAAATCTGAGAGAGGTATATGGATGGGCTAAACCCGTGGAGATGAACAAACTGTACTTTGTTAATACACAAGTCGTGAGGTTTGGAGAGTGCCTTGGTCATCTTGTATCAGATTAAAGAAGACAACATATTCATTCGAGACCTAGGGACTATAACGGCATACAGTTCGAGTCTGTCTGTAAGTCGTGCAGCCGTAGCTGAAATGGCACAAGTAACACTGAAGCATTCAGGAATACACTTGTGGGACCATCCGCCTTGTTATGTCTTCCACTGTGTTCGTCTCTATAATCCAGCCACAGCTGGAAACGAACACACAAACCTATCATCATCCTAAAAGGATTTTACATTTATTGAAAATATTCAGAGACGCCACTAGAAGAATTTCAAGAGCCTCAGAAGAGCCCCATACCTAAAAAAACTAGCAGGATTAGGTCAATCCCCAATGGATTACAAACACCTCGGGGGTGGACTAATTCTTATCTACAAAATACTCCATACCCCGAGTCATTTAGTAACACATCTTCTTTCATTAAATAAATATGAACGAGAGTTTAACAAGTCAATCGTTGAAATTCACTAGTGGAACAGGCAGGTTACTCCGCAGACAGAACTGCATCACAGCTAGTATTTGTTCATACTGAAACACATTGCTGAACTTCGTGGTCAAGGCTGATTCGGTTGACAGTTTTAAAATAGTACTCGATCGGCACTAAAAGTTTCCTAACCTTTATTCTAGCCCAGCCTCACAGACCATTAAATGTGCATGTCTGATAGAGTGTTATTTCAGTTTATTCCAATGCTTGTTGCTGAAACGATTGCAGCCAACAGCTTCATTCAGTCTGCCTTTTATTTAGTTCCATTCACTTTCTCTTCGCACGTATAAATCGTCCAACAGAATTTTTCACCGACCAACACACAAGCAAAGATCTTTCTCTCTCCTATAGTAACTTATGAACAGTCGGATCCTTCATACCTCAACGTTTTGTCTGATTTCTATTCTAGTGCAGCGTGTTACCGTAAATACTTGTTATAAAGTGATCGATTGTCTACGATACTCAGAGGTTCACTTCAGTTTTTAGGTTGATTCAGAGAGTTCCTTCAAGCAATACGCAGAATTTCGAAACAATCTAACAAATCTTGATGTCACCTGTTATCATTTTGCCCAAAACTGTATGGTAATGGTATACTCACATATATGAATGAAAACAGTCACAGGTGCGGTCAGGTAAATATTCGTTAACAGCTGTACCACGTTTCGATTCAACGAAAAGAATGCACAATCCGTTGGTCCTGCACAACTACCTGTGATCTTTGCTGGAATATTTATGCTTCTTGACTTTTGTTGCGGTTGTTGTTGACCGAATATTGTTGACCCTAACCACACGGCAAACATTGACAAGAAACTGCTGCCAAGTCAGTTGTGAATGGTCACTCACTGACATATAAAACGAAATTGTCCTATAGTAGTTAGCTGCTCGCCAGCACGTGCGCGCCACGTGATGAGCTAGAGCGCTAAGTCGCTGACTATATGGTTTTAGATACAAACTTGCTAATTACAATACGTTGTAAGTAGTATCGGTGAGATCAAACATCTAAATAATATCAAAAGGATATGCAACCAAAAGTGTAATGTAAATAACAAACAAATATAACAAGTGCGCTTACAGCAAAGGTTCGGACAAAATACAGAGATGTAATCTGTGAGTGTGTTAGTGGAGTGTTGGGTGGAATCTTATAGACGTCGACATAGTGACAGGATGGAAACACTGTGTAGTCCACGGAGAACTGTAGCTGTGTTTTGTTGATCGGCGCGCGAGAGATCCAGACGAGTTGTGTTCACATGTGTGTATGGTCTCGTTGTCCTGTCAGCTCCGGTGAGGTCACTGGATTGAATCACGTATCGTAGGCTTATGTCCGAGATGAGATTGTTTGTATGCGTTGCCGTGAGTGCGTGTGCATATGCGTAGCGTGTGTGCACATGACAGTGGTGTTGGTTAACTGTGAGTCGCTCGAAGTCACTGCGGTTGCGTGCGCATATCCGTCGCTCAGCGGTGGATGTGTGAGCGTACGGTTCTGGTCACCTGCCAGACAGATGACTGACCACACAACAGTGTGCCACTACATGGTCAACAGGTTGTTTGCCTACGCTCTCCGGTACATTAACACTTGAATTGTGACTATCACCAATGTTGTCAAGGCAGAAGTTTTTACACTCCTTTTTTAAGGGTGAAAGTTGTGGCTGAGAAAATTTGGATTGTAGTGAAGATATTGATCAGCGAGCAGTAGTCAGGTATGTTGCAGAGATTTGTCGCAGTGAAACGTGCATTGATAAATGCTTTTACGAAACCCTATGTAGGATGTGGAACAGAGAACACAGTTGTGTTTTGGAGAATGCTAAGGAAAAAAGAGACTGAGTGGATAAATTGGTATACGGATAATTTTTATGGACTCACCGTTCCAGATACGAGAACGTTTGTAATCGATGTCTGTGTTTCTGTTCCTTCTTTCCGTTTTTCATCTAAATTTATGTGTTATTTTTCTCCCGAGACCACAGGTGACTATATTTGTTGCGAATACAATATCGGGCGTGTCCGTGTCAAATATAGACTACTGAGAAGCACCTATAAAAAGAACACTTAGGCTCACTGAATTGTACCTTGCATTATAATTTTCGCATAAGTGCCAGTTAGTGAGGGACGAACTTTTAGTCAGAAAATGTCAGCATTTCCACACGTGTATCCCTGTTGTCTCATGCCCGAAAGAAAAGCGGCGTTAGAAATGGTAGTCTTATGTAGCCCGTCGTTGGTGATGGATTGTTACCCGAGCTGCCTGGTTGATTTACAAATGTCCCGCCGCCACGTTAATTAATATCATTGGTACAAATCCATGTGATAAGAGTTGTTTATTTTGGAAGCGTTTAATGAGAGCCTAACAGGTAAGGATGAAAGGCAATAACAAGAACCTACGACTAAAAGTTTGATGCGCCAACGTCAGGCGTCCAAGTCAGCAAAGTTCAGGCACCTAAAACAAGAAAGGCAATAGCATTTGATTGTTGACATGTTTGTTAATGAGAAAACTACTCACGATCGGTTGCTTCCTAACCGGTTCATACACTTGTTTCAGATACACACAACTGTCAACTTATTTCTGTTTTGCGTACCAAGGTTCAATAAATTCTGCTGCGTATCAGGTGTATGCCAAGTACTGTCACGTTTACTGATGTG
>JTDE01002874.1:79464-92748 GCA_014338405.1 Paragonimus skrjabini miyazakii | reverse complement strand
TTTGAGTCAGAGACTCAGGGAGGGGCACCTCAAGTCAACCTCCTTCCGCGGCATAAACGACCGGGAAGTATCAGAAGTTGTCGTTCTCTCGACAGTGATAGTACTAACCGATCTCGACTTTCTCCTACTGTTTTACCCTCTATTCCTTCTGCCTTCCATATGCCTTCGGGCGATAATTGTTTTCTGAGGCCAAGACAACTGGTAAACATTGACGGCTTCAATGTCCGCACTCGCAACATGCGTTCGCTATATGGTTAACCTGTGCTCATGTCATATGGAGCGGCAATTCCAAGGTGCACTTAATTCATGCGTTTTGTGTGCTCCCTTTTTGCGGTACAAAGCAATGTTTACTCATCGTATACTTCCGTTGCATTCATGTGGGAAACTTTCCTCATTGACTAATGGAGAGTTGTAGTTTGTTTGTTTTGAAATTTTATGACTTTAAACAGTTAAGGGTAAAAAATCTTGTACATAGAAGCGCGTTCTGCACGCTTACTCTTATTTTTTCATAAAGTTTACTTGAAGTTAACGGAAAACGATTTCTTGTGACCGTTGCATTTCGATAAGTTAACAGTTTGAACAATTGAATGCAGTTTTTTGGTCTGTTGGTAAATTTCTCATGAGCAAGCATTCTTGGATCTGTGGCAAAGTGATTACGTGACATTGGTAAACACGTAGTTGTCAGTTTTCTCTGAGTTGGCTCTTATTGCATTTATAAAAGGTTCCCTGTTAACGTTCTAGCTTCAGATTTTCCCAGTTTTTCTTACTGTGATGGTTTGGCGGCGGGGAAACTTTCTCTCTATTGAAGAGTAAACATTATTAGAACTTGTCATCTTTATATTTTTACCTCCAAAGTTATCTTGGAGTCAAAGTCACTGTTTCAATTGTTGACAGTTATGGTGGAGTTGGTAACTCAGATTGTTGGTTTAGATATTCGTTTGTTTGCCAGGATCACGTGGACGAATAGTGAACCACCCGTGCGAGCCTTTCTCGATACATCTCACAAATTGAACGTAAGAAAGTGCACATTCGACTACTTCATAACTTTAATACACTTCGTTCCCTTGATGAACTTGAATCAGACAGTGAGTAGAGGCAAATCATGCGATGTTCTCCGGAGTTTGCTAAGGTTTTGACTGCCGGGCGTCAAAATAACTCTGTACATTCAAAAACAGTTTATGTTGACGCTGCGGCTGCCCTGGTGGTCAACACCACCATCTTTTTGGTTTTCATTTTTCTGTCGCTCTGTCTAGTCCCTTAAGCCTTGACTTTCACTCTGTGGAACCTTGTTTTAATGTTCAAAGTTAGTTGCATGTTTGTGTGTGATCAGAATGTGCGAGAGACACATTGGCAGTCAGACTGGAACATTTGAAAGATAGTTTGCTTGAAAACGGTTTGACCGTGAACCACTCGAAGACCCATTGCATCCACATACACGCAGACAGAAAAAGATGTACCACTGGTCTTGATGACCGACTCTCGGGAGTAAGTGAGACCACCGTAGTGTCTGCTTCCCCTGCAGCAACATTTAGGGTTCTGAGTACACTTTTCGACTGGGGGGAATCTTGCCAATAACTACAACTGCTGATCTATCAAACATGCTACACGAAATGACGGCAGTGCTTTCAAAGCCCTAACAAACAATCGAACTCTTGAGGACACATCCACTACTGAGACTAATCCATCAACTACTTTTCAGCGCCGTCCATAAAAGGACGCTAAAGTCCTCAGACCGAGCGGTGAGGATGAGCAGTAAGGAACGGCTGCGGCTGCTCAGAGCTACGTCCAGCGCTTCCTTTTACTCGGATATCACTTCCGGCTACTCCCAGATATCTCGCTTTTAGTCTCGTACGCCTGTGAACAGATCTCGCATGAAAGGTGGCCACAACTGGCGGATGATCGCTTACGTACTCAGATACGAGTTGTAGGTATGCATATATACTACAACGGTGATCCATTTCATCCCGTGGTTTGCTGGATGAGCATATAGTCGTTCGGTAAGAATGTTTATTTTGGAGCTATAGGTGACTTATAGCATTTGGTCAGTTCATCTAAGTTGAGGCCATAGCAGGCTCAACGAGCCTCACCAAACCGAGTAGTACCAGTCGCATGGTTGTCAGGCCCGATTGGCGCGGACTGGGCTCTGCATAAACCAGTTTTTCCGCTCGACAGTGCAACTGATCACGCATCTCTCAGCATTCCGATTTGATTTTACCAATGAATGGATTATTGATGAGTAGTAGGGGATTTTGATTTTCATATAGATTGAACATCACCCACAATTGATCGCAGCTGTCGCATTCCCATAGACTTTCCAGTCGGCCCCTTTCGAAAAGAAGCACTAGACTCGAGTTTCGCTCTCATTAGAGCTCATCAGTAGTGCATATCATCGCCACTGCCGGGACTTGAACCACGGAACTTGAACCACGGTTGCCTCATGAACTGAATGTCCGTGGTTCAAGTCCCGGCAGTGGCGATGATATGCACTACTGATGAGCTCTAATGAGATCGAAACTCGAGTCTAGTGCTTCTTTTCGAAAGGGGCCGACTGGAAAGTCTATGGGAATGCGACAGCTGCGATCAATTGTGGGTGATGTTCAATCTATATGAATGGATTATTGTTTGACTTTACTAAGTCTATCTGACACTGCATTAAGTAAGTAAGTACTTATTTCTCATTCAACGGACTAAGTGAAGGTTATGTTTTTGCTGAGATTTGCTTTGATCTGACATGTATTCTCAATAAGAAGGGTACATTTCCAATTGCATCGTCCGATAGGTAGTATGAAGAGCTCTTTAGCGATAGTCGTTTCAAACCCGCGAAACGGCTTTTGTGATGAAAACGTGAAGTTTACAAATTCTGAGTCCGTTTGTGCTTCGAGTGTTGACAAGCATGACTGTTTTAGAAGGATACACATGCTAGCTGTAGAAGTAAAATATTTATTAGTAATATTCGGCGAACAGAGTCGCGATCGCAAGATGCCTGCGAGTCACTTGGTATTGCCAGAGCTTTACTGGGGTTGTGGCATGGATACCAAAGGTAGGATTGAAGGAATGCGACGGCAAGACAGCTGGGCTTTGCATGCTAGCGTCCTACACGCTCAGAGTGACATACGTAAATAAAAACGTGGGGTACGGATGCTAAAGGCTGGACATCATGTTATAAAATGTATACAGTATACCAGAGGGTCTCCTCAAACGTCCAGGAACTAAGTCTGACATAATTGTACAGGGGGTATCAGGCCTGAATTTCTCTTTTCTGGGCCTATTATACTAACCTGACAGCTTCAGGAAGTACTGAGAGCATACACGTGTATTCGCGTTCACGAACCTATATCGAATCGGATCATTGGAATAGCATCTGCATTCCGGACCGTCCACAGGATCACAAACGGGCACCTTAGCTATCCGTGTTTATTTGTCTCAGTCGCTAACTAGTTATTGATAATAACTAAGCTAATCCAGTTCTGAAAAGCTGTTGAAATTTGAAGTTTGGAACGGTCCTCGCAATGAGTTTTAACACAATGAATTTAAGTAACTCTGTCATACAAACATAGGTAAAACCGTTTGAAAGACATGTTAGGAATTGATCGTCCAGAAGGACATGTAGTAAAGAGGATCGATTGTTTTTTTTAGGGCTGTGAAATCATATCCTTCTGTGAACCGGGGTACATGGACCATGCCAGCTTATGTGCATACAATGCCATAATGTTTGAACAGCAGGATTATGAGATCCAGGTGACCGAGAGGCGTCTTACCGTTATCTTAAATCCGTTTATAGGAGACTGGTTTAGACTTTGAAGTATTTTATGCAAGTGGAGTTATTTTGATTGACCAGTCGAGGTTCACCTTGCGAACTGGTGACGGAGTCTTGTGATCAAGGAACCAATCGTCTGCTCAGAAGCTTGCACATTCCGCTGTTTAAGGCGTTGGCGCACGAAAGTCGGTCTGTATGAATGGATGAAATGAATTGGTAGTATTGAACAGAATTGTTATGGGACGGGCATATTGTACAGTTCTGGAGCAGCAGTATTGTATGAGTCACTGGCTCTTTAGGTTCATAATACCAAATTCCACGACATACGCTAGTCGAAGCTTAGACACAGGAAGTACATTAGAACACGACACACAAAATGTTTGCTGTTATGCTTAAGAGGTACAGGGTTTCTGATGTCGCAGTAAACTAACGCTCTGCGCGTTTCCAAAAGACTCCAAACGTTGTCCAACGACAGGCTGGATGTGGTACTCTAGCAAACAAGAAGCACCTCCATGTGAGAATATGAGTGATCTGTGACTGTGCATCATTGTATGTGATGTAGAACTGAATGGATCTTACTAAAATCTATTACTTCCAAGGTGTCACTCTTTTTACAAACTGATGAGTCGGAGAAGCCGTTTTTACACCACATAGTTTCTAACCATTTTCATGCAACCTGAAATTTAGTCTAATGATACACACTGCAAGTGTTAGTTTTCATGAGCCTATTCTACGAACACGAAGACAACAGTTAATTACTGTCTCGGCGGCGAACCGGAACGTACTTCCGGGATCGTTTGATCACCGAAGCCAGCGACATTGACTTACGAATAAACTCATTGGTCAAGGAAGGGATGACGTTTGCGGTGAGCTGCGACGTCAGTGATCATGGCGAAAAGTTGAGTGCGACTATTGTTTAATCAAGTGTGCTACTTTGACAGACGAACTTGCATAATTCTGATAGAATTCATCCAACGAACATACTCTCACGGTTTTCTTGGCCGTCAGCTAACCGGCTTACGGGTGCCTAACATAGGATACTACCTCTCGTTCGCCGGACTGCTGTGAATGTTTTCATTGAGTTTGAAAAGTTAGTGGCTGAATGGTATAGTTTTCTCAGAGAAATGACACAAATTCTCTTTGTGTGGCATACGGAAGGATTCAACAGTCTAAACGCATTTGGGAGTGAAATATGCAAAATCAAAGAAGTGATTGCATCGTCGCCAGTTTTTTAAAATATACTCCAAACAAACGCGTGTTTCTGTTCGTTTCATGAGTATGCATAATCGAGTTCAGTGTAGCCGATTTCGAGCACGTAAACTATATTATTTTGATAGGTATTCTTGACACTTTACGGCTTTTTGGTCTTTGTGGAGGAATATCTATGTGTAATACATAGGCCTATTCGTATATGGTTACATTTACCCTGTGGCTTTCTGTAAGAGTAGCACCTGTAAGCTACCAGTCTCAGTAGATGACGTGCGAGGAATGTTGCTCAAAGTTACCAAAAGCAGGTCAGCGTGAACTTATTAACGTCGCACATCGCCGTCTGACAGATTGTGGAAACGTGTGTGAATTTTCCAGATAAGATTGCTTCACACTAAATGTATCTATGCTTTAGAAGAAATGGCAACTTCATCATACTCTACAGATGCATCTACAGCTGAACTAACTGTCAACTGTATTATGTGTGACTGAACGAGCTTAACGATCACTCTGAACAAAAATGTGCCAGATTGTCAGTTAACTGCTCCGATGGCTCGCATAAACAAGACGCTAGATGCGCGTAACACTAGCGATCGGTGTTATTTCCTCCATTATGAAGGCGTTTGTGTTTACTGCACCTCGCTGTTCGTTTGGGCTTGTCTATTTCATTCAAGCAGCCTATTTCGTTTCCAACTGGTCTATTCTCTCACTCAACATGAAGTCCTCTGAAATTGTTCTGTTGCTCTACTGTATGGTTCCCTACATAACTATTTTGTTCCGGACTTTATAGCTGACCACAAATCACGTATTCCTGTATCCGATCTTTCATATCAATCTGGGTCGACTGCAATGTCCAACCGTCTGCTAATGCTTGGAAAATATGGTTTACTTGGCTGGTTGACTTTCTAGCTGTCTTCAGTGCGACTACCGCTCTCTGTAAAGATAACTAACCAAATTTAGTCAGACACATCTTTTACAACAAGGTGGAAGGCAAAGTTGTGATGCAGGCAGCTCTTACTGTCCTCGACCGTGGTTGTAGTACGCAGAATTATCTTCTTTGCTGCTCAGTACAAATTAATGATGACTGTGTTCTGTTAGTGCTTCTACAAAACAAGGCTCTTAAAGTCATCCGGATTCTGGTTCATGAATTAGCTTGAACAAGATCGAACGTTAATGTTCAGTCAAAAAAGGTGGCCAACGTTTTGCACCTGTTGTACTTACAAACAAAATATTCTGCTGATAGTGCTTACGAGAGCGAAGCGTGTTTTGCTTTCATGATGCAAGTGCGACCTATAAAGAGAAATATTTGAATAATCCTATGAGTTACATATGAATTCGAACCGTAGCATAAGGGAGGAGGAGGACGCCTGAGTGTGGTCGCAATAAACAGTTGTGATTCATGGTACGGGAACGTGGACTTATAGAATTACATCAGTATTAAGGGAATCTAAGTCTATCACTGTCTACCCCAATAACATATGTAGCATTATACGCTATACTCCGATTGCTCCAGTACAGAATAAAAAATCTGGCGAACAGCGGAAGACATAACAGTGAAACCACTTGTCAAATCACTGCATATCTTAAAGCAGTGTTAGGTTCGTCCACTGCTAGATTATGGTTTTTGTCGGAGCTTAGCTAGGCGTTAAATCGAAAGGGTTCTCACCACCTTCCTACCTTCAGGAAACCTCTGCATTCATGTTTAGACATCATCATAGACAGCAATACATCATTCATGTTTGCTAATCGTGTTATTCTTCCCAGCACAAGACACAGGGCATTCGGTCTCATCCACTGCTTTTTTCAGTGCATCGGAACTGATCTGGTCCTCAGTGAACCGGGCAATTATGTACGTTCATCTTTTCTACCGTTGTCCTGTCAGGTTTGCGAGTGATCAGTTCTCCGGCCGGTCGCAGATCATTTTTATGAAAGTTGATCATGTCTATTGAATCCACACGTTGAAAGGATACTCTCCGGTGTCTGGATTTGAGTAACTCCGTTGGGCTATCTTTTGTTGTGCAACAGGGTGCGTTCCTGTACTGAAACAGGTGGTTGTCGAGAAATACATCTAACTTAGCGAATATTTTATGATCAGTATAACTCACGACACTTTCCAGCGCCTTTATTACTATCTCTACAGTACCATTAAAGCATGGATGCCGAGGAGCGCTCATATATGACGATACTCGATGTAATCGAGTCATATTTTCCTTTCAGCAGATCAGAACTGTGATCCATTGTTCATTACCGGGGTACGTGGAAATCCTTCTCGACTTAAACATTTATGGGACGTTTGCATGGTAAATAACGTAGAAGGTGAAGTTGTATTAAATATTTCCGGTCACAATGGGTGCGAACAGACCAAACCAGAATGTACTGCTTACCAAAGTGTGATTCACTGTCTACGTACACACGTTACCATAGTAGGTAACTGTCTGTTTAGTGCGTCACATTATTCGATCTCGTTTTCAGTTTTCTGAGACACGAATTGCTTCTCTTTACGATGCTCTTGGTAGTTAGTGATTCCATTTTCCCCACTTCCAAGTGACCTTTTTGCGAATTGTCTAACAAACTCTTTCATAGCGGTGGTAGAGTGACCAACTGAACCCTTGGATACGTATTGATAATCCCTCTCAGTTCTGGAATAGAACTGGATGCTTCTTACTCGTTGATGGCCAACAATCGGTCGTCGTGGAAGTTACCGTATCGGAGTGCTTTCTGTCTGTCTCAATCAGGTCTTTACAATCCATTGAAACAGCTGGTGATGCATGGTAGCAAATCACGACAGCTGAAAAACTAGAATATCTGGACGGAAAATGTGCTTACGGGGAAGTTGAATGCTTTCATAATCGTAGTCTGTTAAGACTATATCCCATCGTTGTATCATTGTCGCTGTTGATTTAGCGACTAGTTTTTGTGGATCAAATAAATACCGTAAGACCTAACGATTTGTAACAGTCCTGAAGTTAATACCAAAAAGGTTTATAATCTTTTAATTGTCCAAAATACAGCTATTGTCTCATTTTGTGTTCGTAAGCATCCCTACTCTGTTTTATTCGATAGTCGCGGCATACATATAATTGGATATATCTACTTTTACAAAACAACACCGATGCCGAAACCGAATGTATCGATGATCTACGCGCAAATGTTAAACGTGGAAAATAGATTTAACATTGGTCTCTTTAACTAAAAGTTGTATTAGCCTTAGTAGATGACCCTCATCTTTTTTTGGTCCGCGCCCAGATTTCCTGCTGTTTCAACTGTAAACAAGGGCTCTGTCTCCGTTGCAAATTTCGATTTGAAACGAGAATAATGTTGAAAGCAACTCTGTTGATCGCAGCCCATCTTGACTGTTTGATAATGCAATGACAACCAAAGTTTTATACCAGTGTGGGTCCGGACTATATCCTTCGTCTCATATATTGAAGGCAAAGTAATTTAACTCTAGTACTTGAACCAAGCATTTAAAAGACATTGTTGTAGTGGTCTTATTTTTGGATAATTCCAGAAGTGTCATTAACCACTTAGAATTCTTTCGTACGCTGCCTGTATGTGACTACACTTCCATTAAAGCAGTAATCATTTCATCAATCGTAGTTCAGAATATTATATCCGAGACCTGTACTCTAAATGGCAGGAAGTTGTAGTGATATATTCCCCAGGGCTTATTTATCTTACTGGGTACTTCAATACAATCTCTAGGTATGGTTTTGTCAGGTTAATTCTAGAGAACACGTTCACTATGCAGGGCCTTTGTAGAATTCTTTGGCTCCTCAATGGTCCCTATGAATCTTTTGAGATTCGGATTCAACGTCAATCTATTATGGCCACCATGGTCTTTCATAACAACAAACGTTAGTGTGGCCCATGGGAATAAGTTGGTGTGCGTTATTATGGCCTCTTCTTTCAGCTTACTAAGAGCGTTATGCGCATGTTCTCTCAGTCGGTAAGGTAGTATTCGGCGCTTCAGAAAAACTGGATCTCTTCCCATCTGCATTCTCTTTGGTTTCACGTTCAGTCCTTCTGTACCAAGTAAACATTGAGCAACCAAGTTGCGTTTGATGTCCTCTATTCGGATCAATCTTGTAGTTAGTGGAAAGAGCACTGTTGAGCTTTCTTAAAACCGTTGTTCCCAGGAGAGTTGAGCTACGAGGAACCGTACTCGAATTAGCTCATTGTTGTTACTAATCGTCAGCATGTCACTCTCACTTATAGGAGTTAAACGGTGACCACTAACTCTATATATTTCAATCGTCGTTGATCTCACTTGAAAATCATGAGCCATACAAGCAAGTTGCGGTTTTAAACCAATGTATCCACTAATTTCTATGTCCGAAATCAATTTATACTCACATCCCGATTTGAATTTGGTGCATCCATTGATAAACTACTGGGCTCTGGAATCCAGTTTTCGTATAGCAATCAGGCTCAGACATTGGGATGGACTAGACTCTTCAATCGTAAATAAGACTCACGACTACTTGTAGCAACAAGAAATGCTGACTGGGTTTCCCTCCTCACAACTCGGCGAATGCTGCACCATGGTTCGAACCTTTCGATCCATCCCTCCTTTTCACTCAGATCAGCATCAGGGTCTGGTTGCTCATTTACGGATAGTTTCATTTCACAACGTTAATTTGCATTATTCGAAATTAACGACTTCGAACAGCCGTAGAAATTGCATCGATAATGCCTAGGAAAGTTATCGTTACACTCAAGATTAGTTTTGATCATTGCCCCCTCACTCTGTGCAATGTAATAGTCGCCGAAAAATGGCGCACTGTACTCGTTATTGCTGTTCCTCACGTATTAAGGGTGCACATCGCTGTTTGAGAAACTAGTCTGACTTGATGTCGACTGCAATCGATACTTGCTTACTCTGTTTCTTTGGATGCTTTTGTTTGTGCAGAGTTTTATCTCTACTGTTTCTCAGCTTCAACTCCAACCACTCGATTTGCATCCTGTCATGCTTCTGGCGACGGACTGAGATGTTATTTTATCTGAAAGACCTTGTTTAACCAATAATGATTGTTCCATTGTCCTGCAGGCAACATCTTCCATATTTCCCTCTAAGGCTGTCCCTCTATACATTTCTTACTTATAACAAGCGCCATGTACATGTGCGCAATTTTTTTTAAATACTACTCTGCCATCGAAATCTGCTAAACCCCCCTTCACTATCAACCGTTTGCTTTACCTCACTACTTCTGACCTCTCCTGTTATCTTGAGCGCTGCATTGATCCAGGGGGCTAAGCCGATTACGATCTCGCCCTGTTAGGTGATACCTGTATCAGACAGACCAGAGTAGCACCTGAACGAAAGGCTGTTGCGCTCATAGAGTTGTTACCGTACTACTAACCGTGCAGGCGTGCAACAAGATTATTATCATGGTTTCACCACCGCATTTTGCCGTATAAAAAAGAAAGGGTAAGAAATGTACCCTCAATATGCACTCTGAACGTTCAACAGTTGAACATAACCGCTATCCTATTATTCAATCCGATCTGAAAGTCTGTATTATTCAGAGGCTTGATGTGATCTTGAATGCATCAACTGCACGCAACGGTCGATTAGAATGGTAATTTTTATCCGGGAATAGTGGAGTCGTTTTTCCTTCACTCGTGGTTGCAGCTTGTATCGGCGACCTGACATAGCACCTAGACACTTAAATTAGCAATTCCACCGGATTGAGACAGCTCATCCATCTGTGTATGATAGAGATACTATGGTTAGTTATGGCATTCTTGGCGCTTCTCCGTCGGAAGTCCAAAAGATTCATCATCATCATCATAGACAGCAATACATCAGTGGTTCACACTGATGCTTAACTTCCACACAACCACGAAGAAGAAGAAAAAGCAAACCCCGTATAGGAAGAGAGAAGAGGGAAAGGGGAGGGGAGCTAACCACTAAAAATAACTACGTCTATAATCAAACATACAAAATCAAAGGCGCCTATACCTTGCAAACAAACAACCGAGCTGTAAGTGAAAGTAAGACGTCATCAGCAACACAGCTTCCTTACGGCTTTCACTGCCTCGCGTCATTAAGTGCACTAACTTCACAGACAACTCGGACAAACAACGATAACATTCATGCCACTGGGCTCGGTTAGCCGCCATCTCACGTAACGTCTCAAACCACTGACTCAGTGAGTCGCAAGGGCTTCGCCGTTGCAAACGTCCGATGTACTTTTATTCACATTTTTGTACTTGTTCGTCCTACTGGTTATTCGCAGTCTGGCCACATTTCATCAATAAGTTTCTGCTTTCTGGTCGGCCGGGTGTGAGACTAGCCATATCTGTGGTCAATTTGACACTCGCTTTGGTCCCGTATTGAGTGGCATAAGCCAGTATGTGTTCTCATATATATATATATATATATATATATATATATATATATATATGTTTTGTACGTTAGTTTTGTGAGTGTTCGCATACCTTGATTTGCGCGCGACAACGAGATAGATTCATATCTGATATTCCTAAACGTGTTGTTTATATGAAACTAAGTGGTAATCCACCGAGTATCGTTCATCGTAACTCAATAGCAAGTAAGGAGGGCCTAGTGCCCACGTGTCTACAGCTGTGTGCAATGTACACTGATCCTCCTTCTTACGCCGCTGTGTACATTTTGGAACTACACACCTACATTGTTTGGACAACCTACATTCGAACGATTCTAGCGGAATGAGCGTTAACGCTTTCTTTGGCGTCGTGCTCACCGCGAGACAAACTTGGTGACATTTGGGGGCCGGATGTTACACAATGAGCCATTTGAAGTCGAGACCTGTCGGTATTCTATCAGACATCAACCAGAGTCTACCCCTTAACTGGGTCATTTGACCACAACGCCCGGTGCGAATTCGTGCAGGCCAATTTGTTGTCGAAACTATGACCGCCACCACCGATTCATTCGCGCGCGCGTTGTTTTTGCAGTGCCTGCGTTATCTTATCGGTCACACGAGAAGTCACGAGCACTGCCATATTTCCCGGACCTCTGTCCGGGCGTCAAAATGCAGAATCCGGACCAAAGGGCTCACTGAACATCCATGCCCCCTAACCAAATGAGGTGGGCGAACAGGCACAACACACCGCCGAAACCACAGTCAGGTTAGCTAGCGTGTCAACATGCTTTGCATTAAGCTTGCTAATGCTTTCTTCCCCATGTCCACCATAGACGGCATGAATAAATGTCAATTCAATATGCTGTTCAGTTGTCAGATTACCGGCGCGTCACTCTCTGGAATGCGATGTGGCTTCAGACCAAGCTGCGGGCGACTGCTGTCCGGCAAACTGAGCTGAGAAAAGTGCGATCCAACATATCTCAACATGATCAGAGTCGTATGGACACGGTTGGCAGCATCCGATTCGGATTAGCCTGTCACATTGAACGAAGCCAGAGGACGTCTGCGCCTAACTATCGCCACAAGTGGCTTACGCTGCACCACTTGCGGTTCAGTTCACACACCACGTGTCCGGTGCAAACCCGAAAGAATAGGACCGGTAGGTGTGTGAGTGAGGCTTTTGTGTCCAGCCGGTCAATGCTAGTTGCCACTTCATGGGCTAGCTCGAAATTGAAACCCCTATTTTTCGAGAAATAAACAGAGGCTTCAATGGTAGGATCTACACTAAAAAGAAAGTATTGTAAATGATACGCAAGAAGCATTTCACCATAGGAGTACATGTAAGTATACTCTAGAGATGATATGGAGTAAAATCAAAGTGCAAGGATAGACTGGGAGAAAACAGACAAAATATTCATCATACAGTACACCAACGGTGCTAAAGAAAAGGAAAGGTAGAAGGCCACAAACAGCCAGGTTTCGGAAAATGGGGGTCTTACTTAGAGCTCGCAAGTACTGCATATCCTTACCATATCCTTGATCCAACATAGCCACGGTCTTACACACGGTTGACGGCATCCATTTAAGATTAGCCTGTCAAAGTGACCGAAGCCAATGGACGACTGCACTTAACCGAAACCGCAAGTAACTTACGCTGCACCACTTGCGGTTCCACTCACACATCAAATGCTCGGTTTTAACCCGGAGGAATAAGACCGGAAGACTGGGAAGAAAAGTGTTGAAAACATAATGCAAGAACCATTACAGTACAGAAGTACATGTTAGTGCACTATACAGAGGATATGGAGTAAAATCAAAATGCAAAACTAGACTGGAGGAAAACAGAGAAAACATTCATCATACAGTACACCAACAATGCTGAGGAAAAAGAAAGGTAGGAGGCCACAAACATCCTGGTTTCTGGAAATAGAAGCGGGTGAGTTCCAAACGACGTAGTCGTTGGTTGATGTG
>JTDE01002874.1:29546-40063 GCA_014338405.1 Paragonimus skrjabini miyazakii | reverse complement strand
TTGGTCAGGCTTATGGCTGCTATGATGATGATGATGAGGGCTTCGGGTAGGGTCCCTCAAAAAAGCCTTGTATCCTGTTTTTTTGAGGATCAGACTTCTGAGTCAGAAACTCGGGGTGGGGCTTCTTAAATCAACCCCCTTCCGCGGCATAAACGGTCGGGAAATATCAGAAGTTATCGTTTCCCAAACGGTGACAGTATCCAACCATTACGCCTTTTTGCTTCGATATTGTCCTCGGGTAAACACCGGCGTCTTCAACGTTCACACTCTCCGGCAAAATGGTCAGCAAGGTGATCAGGCAAGTACTTATTCAAGTCTGGAGCTTGATGTGTGCTGTATGTCAGACAAGCGAGTATACGATTCTAACACCATTATTCACTTGAGCTCGCCTCTAGACAACCATAGATCTAAAAGCTTTTCTTTCAGGGTCTCTGGTGATGTCGGATCTGAATCTTGTGGTCAAGCTGGAGTAGGAAACGTACCGAGTTCCAGAACAGGACAATGTTTACTCAACTGGATCCCAGTGAGCAATCGTTTATGCGTTGTCTGACTCAGCACATGGCTCTGTCAACGCAAATCAGAAAACGCTGTATATTCACTATATCGGCAAACATTCCAAAGATTAGTTATTCGGATGTTACCAGAGGTGAATTCTACGACGCCCAAGTTGATCTTCTGAAGCAGACTGAACACTCCGGCATTATCATACGAGCCGACGATTTTAATTTTCAACTTGGCCGTCATTCTCACAAGGCGTCCAGGCAGGTGAACCTATTAATATTTTGGCTATAGTCGACGACCATGCGACGTCTATGGCGATCGTTGGTAGTGACTAAGACATGTGCACGCCACGATGATCGCGAAGGCTCGATGATACCACCTTGTTACAATCTTTCGACCTCGGTCTGGATGAAAACCTCATCACAGTGACTATGTCGTCTCGGTTGAGGTGTATGTTTGATGTCCAGACAATGCACTGACAGTGGTGAAAGACCACTACAGCTGTACGCATCTCACAGTTCACGTTTCGAGCACCACGCCCTAACACAGAAAGAAGCACTGTGTTACAGGGAGATCTCTATATGCTTCTCAGCCGTTGAAACGACTCGGTCATTCAATAATAAGTTATATGTGGCACCATTCTGCTAAAGATTGTCGTGCATTTTGGGGCAATCACCCGGACACGGGTCATGCGCGCTGTTGGGTGTGCTCGTTTTGTTTTGTCATTGGCCCAGAGACCCTTAAGCTTAAGTTACTGAGGCTCCTGGACCCGACCTTCTCTCACTTGCTCTTTTCTAGGATGGCGGGAAAAGGTTGATATCAAAACTGAAAAAACTTCTCCAGACGGTTTGGGAAGCTGAAGAGGTACCTCGTGACTGGCGCTTATCAACGGTAATTCTCGTCTTCACAAAGGGTGCCCGAAGTCAATGTGACAACCGCAAAGACATCAGTCTAGTGTATGTTGCGTCCAAGTTACTCTATGGCCCTATATTACGTCGGTTCACTAAGCCCAGCGAAAGCCAACTGTTATAATATTTTGTGTTATTTGTTTCATCCTTGAGTTGGTAATCGATTTATGTTTTCCATCTCAGCTGTCATGCGCCAATTGTTAGACGAATAAAGCCTATCATACGGGCCTCTTACTCTTCTGTTTCTGACTCAAGATTGCTCGTTTGTGCCGTCGAATCTAATTGTTTGCGACACCAACTACGTGAATAACAGGCAGCATTCCGGTTCGGTTGAAGGTGAGTTGATCACATTTTTACCTTACGACGGAGTTCGCAGCATCAGCACTCTTATAGGCAGCCGACAATCGTGGTCTTTTTGGACCTAAAGCCTGCTTTCGGTTCGGTTGCTTGTAACGTTACCCTGAAGTGCCTTCTTCGCAGTGGAGTTCCAGAGGAATACTGGAATCTGTTGAAATGAGGGTATACCCACTTTGCAGGTAGGATGAGGGCTTTTGGGCAACCGCCTGTGTCGTTTAACACTTCAAGGGTGTCCGATTTTCCCCTTCCTGTTTTATCTCGCCATGGACGACATTCTGGAAGGTGCGTTTGAGGAATCCAATGTAACGAATAGACTTGTGAGAAGTAACCGAGAGCGCAGAGGAGACAACACCTGATATGAAGGCCTTAAGCAATCAGAAAACGAGGTATGTGGTCTATAACGTAACGAATAGAAAAGGTAGATTAAGATAGTGTATGCAGGGATCAGTATGATAGGGAAGAGGACAATATGATGTAGAAATAAAATGACATTCTCCCCCGCCATATAAAGAACTAACTAACGTAAACGTGGAGTGTTAGGGGTTAACTGTCCAACGTATGAAATGGGTTATCTTAAGACATAGATGATAACAAAACTGTGAAGCGAGGTTACGCTTTGTGATTTCGAAGTAAGGTCCGACCCTTTGTTGGTGGGAGAGAAGATTTTCAACGTTTGTTTCTGGTGTACTAGTAGTTTCCGTCGTGTAGGAAATAGTGCAGGGTGTGTCAACAATAGAAGGGTTTGAAATAGGGTCTGAAAAAATGGGTTGTGGCTGTTGGGTTGTATTTTTAATGGGAGCCAGTTGTCGGAGAGATACAGTTTCCTCCCGACCATCTGGAAGTCGAATGTGGGCGTATTCGGGGTTACTCTCTAACAGTTCAACTTCTACTAAGGGGTCGTACTTCGGTGTTCGGACACTTTCCCGATAGAGTACTGGTCCGGGCGTAACGAGCCATTGAGGCAGACTGGTTCCTGCAGGCGATTTCCGATTATGCAGAAACATGTGTTCGTGAGTAATAACGTTGGTAGCAGTACACAGCAACGACCTGCTAGCGTGCAGTGCGTCCGGAAGCACGTACTTCCACTGGTCAACATTCAGTGCTTTGGAACGCAGGCAAAGAGAAGCAGTTTTCCATATAGTGCGATTAAGCCTTTCAACTTAGCCATTACCTTGTGGGTTGCGACGTGTGGTCCTGCTAGTGGCCACACCCCGGTCGTGGAGGAATTGTCTCAACTCCTGCGACATAAATGTAGATCCTCGATCGGAATGAACGAATGAGGGCATTCCAAACGTGGAAAAGAGGTCGGTTAATTGGGTAATGCCAGTGGATGTAGACATATCTGGGCAGGGGAAAGCGAATGGGAAGTAGGAGAATTCGTCAATTACAGTTAGTATAGTGATTGCAAGTGAAAGAAGAAATTGGTCCTTTGAAATTAATAGTAAGACGTTCAAAGGGCTGTGTTGCTTTGATTAAAGGACTATTGGAAGGACTGTAGAATCTCAGCTTTAGTTGGGGACAGACGGAACACTGTTGAATAACAGACTTGACATTGTCTAGGGAAAAAGAAATTCTTTGTTCGAACAAAATGAGACAAATGAGTAATTCCGGGGTGGCAGAGAGAATCATGGAGCTTTTTAAGATAGTCAACAGAAAGAGTCGATGCACAAAATGCTCGAGATAGAGTATCGGCCGCAGGATTATCTGAACCAGGACGATACACAACATCATAAGAGAATTGAGATAGTTCGACACGCCAACGTTGAATTTTGTCATTTTTGATCCTACTGGCAATTTTCGTATCATACATAAAGGCAACAGAACGCTGATCGGTTAGTAGCTTGAAATGTGTTCCAATCAGGTAATGTCGCCATTTCTCGATAGCTTCAATAATTGCGTGAACTTCCTTTTCAAAAGCGGAATGGTTTCGTCCGGTTGCAGAGAGAGTACATGAGAAAAACGCCACGGGGCGGCCACTCTGATTTAGTGTAGCGGAGACGGCTATATCAGAGGCATCAGTTTCAACGACCAGGGTAACATCTCTGGCAGTGGAAAAGAGTGAGATTTGAACTAGTTCGAATTTAAGAGATTCGTAGGCGGAAAGTAAATCGTTGGGTAATGAAAAGCTTTTGTTGATAATCGGCAGGTGGATTTTATCTGAAAAGTGGGAAAAATCACTCTTTGTTGTGCACTCAAGTTCCCAGGTGCGGGCAGTTTAATTAGCGCTTCGAATCGATCGGGATCTGGCCTCACGGATCTTTTGGATATTTCATAACCCAACAGACGAATTTCTTTGGTAGCGAAAACACACTTGCTTCGCTTTAGTGTTAGTCCGTATTTATCGACCTTTTGCAGAAAACGATTGAGATTAGTCTCGTGATCGTTCGCATCCTTTCCGCATACGGTAATATTATCGACATAGACAAAAGTTCCCTTGAGCGTTTCTCGACGTATCAGCTTGTCTATCGCTCGCCGGAAGCATGCAACACCATTGGTCACTCCAAAAGGTATGCGGCAGAATTCGTATAGGCTATTGCACGCTTCGAAAGCGGTATATTGTCTTTCACCTTCGTTAATGGGTATTTGGTGATATGCGCTCTGGAGATCCAGTGTACTAAAAACAGTGGAATGTGAAATTTTCCCCACTATGTCGTCGATACGAGGGAGGGGATAGGCGTCCAGGTAGGTGAACCGGTTAATATTTTGGCAATAATCGACGACCATGCGACGTCTATGGCGATCGTTGGCAATGACTAAGACATGTGCACGCCACGGTGATCGCGAAGGCTCGATGATACCGCCTTGTAACTGTCTTTTGATCTCGGTCTGGATGAAAACCTCATCACAATGACTATGTCGTCTCGACTTAGTACGGACTGAATGGCAAAATAGATCGAGCTGAGTGAAGAGGGAGGGAGCTTGAAGAGTAGCGGCAACTAGGCCACACAGTGAAAATGAGGGTTGAACACTCTGAAAGGATATTTCCACAGATTTGTGTCGCTGTAGGAAGTCATGCCCTAATAACACATCAGCGCAGATTGGGGAGGATGGACGATTTAACATCTCTGTAAGGTGTACCTTTGTGAAATAATGAAACAAGACAGTGGCCTTTGGTATTACTGGTTATTCGTGTGGAAGCCAGAACGATTTGGCTACTTGATGACAGTTTTATCTATTGATTTTGGAGTACGACCGCTTCAGAAACATAGCTTTCTGAACTTCCTGTGTCAACCAGCGCGTGTAGGGTTATCCCATTGATTACCACTTCGGTGATGGTTTTGGTAAGGCTAGTTGGAGCTGCAGCAGCGATAACAGAATAGGTAAGGAGTGGAGAAACTGATGCCGTGTATTTCGAATGGGTAACAGAACAGCAAACGTTTTGGTAGTTTCCCACATGATTTACAGACTGAATCTCTAGCGGGACATTTGTGGCAAAGAAGTCGATCATACCCACAGAAGAAGCAGTTAGTTCGGGCTGCAGCTAGTGTAGTCTCATAACGACTGTTAGGTTTCTTGGCAGTATTTGGTGAGACGTCGGTAGCAGCTGTATTGTAAATTGGAGGCTGAGGTTGCGCGACCGAATGCGATTGTTGCTGAGCCAGGTCTAAAGCCTTCGCTTAATCGTACGCGTTTTTTACGTCTAAAGTTTTGTGTTCAAGCAGTCGTTGGCGAATCGAGTTGGATAAGAGTCCACTTATGAAGGCATCGCGGACAGCGTCCACTTGATTTTGCTCCGCGCTGACAGTTTTGAAATTGCAGTCCTTGGCAAGGTTACGAAGTTTTGTATGGACTGGTAGGGAGTTTCATTGGGAGCTTGTTTACAAGTTGTTAAAAGGTGGCGTGCAAAAATTTCATTCTTTTGTTGTATGTAGAAAGAGTGAAGTGTGGTGATAGCAGAGTCATAATCAGTACAGTGAGAGATGAATTTGTATACGGCGGGGGACAAGAAGTGCACAAGTGTTTTTAACTCGTCAGATTTATGAGAAACAGTCAATTCGGGAAAATTTGGAAAAGTATATAGCCGATGGTCCCATACGTCATTACCATCTGTGGAGCTTGGGTCAGACCGGTCGTAGCAGACGATCCATTATATCTGATTGAGTACATTGTAACGAATAGACTTGTGAGAAGTGACCGAGAGCGCAGAGGAGATAACGCCTGATACGAAGGCTTTAAGCAAGGCACGTGGTCTATAAAGTAACGAATAGAAAAGGTAGATTAGGATAACGTATGGAGAGATCAGTATGATAGAAAAGATGACAATATGATGTAGGAATAAAACATGACATTCAGTGAGCTTGGTTTTGGGCCTTCTCTTGGTTCTAGATTGACCGACAGGGAATTGTCTTACTTAGCCTCTATGTCATAGACATGCAGACCATATTGAACAAGGTGGGTGAGGGGGTTGGTTTGTATGGAGTCCAAATCAAGTGGGATGATCGCGAGGGCAATACGGCTGTTCGCCGATGCTTGTACCGGAACGCTCGGAATGCGCGATCAATTGCTCAACTACTCATGTTGCACAGCCTGCGATGGGTCAGTCACGTACTCCGTATGCCAGCTGAGCGTTCACCATACCGGGCATTACTTACTGTGACCACCAACAACCGGGCAAAACCTCGTAGCGGTCAAGCAGCAAAGTGGTCACGAAATAGTAGGACCCTGGTTGTTCAATCGAACCGAAATGAGTAGGTGTCGCCTGCCTAGCTGGGTCGTCGTGATAATTTAAATCGCCGGTTAGCAGCGCTATACGAGATAGCAATCAATGACGTACCTGCATTAATATCATCTTTTGGTCTCTCCGCTTAGTCTTCGTTGGACATTTTTTAACCCCTTCAGTAGATTTCTCATTCTAAGATATTCTACGTCGCTGTTGAGGTGGGGAGTGGATCTAGCGGCAGTACCTTCTTATCAGGCCAAAAGCTGTTGTGATGATGATGACGGTCATGCATAACTAATGGGTTCAGCTTTATGGATAGCCTGGCGGAGACCAAAGACAACGGTCTCATCCCAAACAACTCTTTGATTTCGTCAAGGTCATCAACCGTGTCTCACATGACCCTGTCAGACACAAACTTAATGCTTATGATATTCAAAGATAGAACAATGAGCTAAAACCTGATCGGCCCTTTCATCTCCGTCCTCGATTTGTGCGGGAGTTCCCCAAAGGTCAGTGTTGGGTCCTCTGTTATTATTATTATTATTATTATTATTATTATTATTATTATTTATTCACAGCGACCTTCGGACACCATTCTCAGTAACGCTCTTTTCTAAGTTGGCGACTTAAAAACTTGGAATGCTGGTGACCCCATTGCAATGCAGATTGATCCTGACGTGATTAAGCGCTGGTCGGATGACTGAAGTTTCCCTTTAAAAGAGAGTAAATGCATACATATCACTCGGGATGGGAACACTATAATAACGCCTTCGTGGTCCATAGTACACTCAGTACGAAAATCGATATGAAGAAAGGTCTAGGCATCTGGGTGTCACCCAACTGATCATTCGCGTATCATCACGAAATGGCCACTCTTACAAAGATTAGGCGCACTTCCCCCATATGGATAAAAAAGCGTTACAAACGCTTCACAAGGTTTATACAAGATTGTCACCTGAGTATGCCAGTCAAGTGGTAGTTACCGGCTTGAGGAAAAACATACTCGCTGCTGAGCGTGTCTAGCGTACAGCTACCAAACTAGTCAAGGGCTTGAGAAATATTATGTACGAGTCTTGATAGAGACCAACATACAGGATGCAGTGCAACTGTCCGCCTTTGTGTTCATCCCTCGCCCACCCTCCTCAAGGGTGGGGATCCGATCATGAACACGACAACTTATTCAGCTAAAGCGCAAACTTTGAGACGCCCTTCGTCTGGGGGCACGCAATACGCCCAGTAGAAACAGGAGTACATAGTTAGTGAGGGCGGAAAAGACACTGGTTCAAGTTCAGCTAACTGTTAAGTGCAGCAGGAACCTTAAGTACCTCTACAGCTTTGTCTCGTCGTAAACACGTGCCAGAGCAAGCATCTAGCATCTGGTGCACGGAAATCACACCTACATCCAACGCACAGAGGCTGTGGAGATGTTGGGTAGGCATTGCGCACAGGTATACGAGGAGAGCAGTCTCAAAAACAGCCCTGTTCTTAACTACGACCACAAAGAGGTCCGTGAAACTACGACAGCCTTCGACGCTGAAGACGTCAGGCACAAACTCTCTCCTTGCGACGGGCGAATCCCTCGGTGCTGATGCGATCCGTAAATATCTTCTCTGAAGCTGCGCAACGGTGCTCAGCGAACCCTTCCAGAGCTCCCTCAATACGATGACGGTGCCCCGGCTCTGGAAAACTGCTGACACTACTTCGGTCTACAATGGAGGATCCAGAACGAACACAGTCAGTCACCATCCAATATCACTGTTATCCCCCATCTCCAAAATGATGGAGTGTGCTTAATGGCTGCTTCAGACACCAACTAAAGTGCAACGGACTACTGGCTAACGCTCAGCATGAGTTCCGTAAGGATCATTCATGTGTCAACAATCTACTTGCCGCTAGGAATCACTGAACTAAGGCAGCCGACGAACTATTCCCGGATATTGTGAGAGCTTTAAACAGGGTAGATCACACGACTCTGATTACTAACCTGTCGGCTTTTGGTATTCGAGGCAGGGCTCCAGATGGCTAACTATCTTGGGGACCGATATCTCCGCGTCCGGGTTAAAAGTGCATTCTCACAGAAGTGGCGTGTACTACAGGAGTCCACGCTTGGGCCACAACCATTTACCCTGTTCACCAACGACCTCCCAAACGTCATCAGCCCCACGCTGTTTTTGCACGCCGACGATTCAAATGCGGAGAACCATAACCTCAACGGAGGACCAACCTGCTGTTCAAAATTAGCTTAACCTCCCAGATGAATGGACTCGAGTTAACTTCCAAAATTTAACGAGTTCAACGTAGGGTCTTACGAAACCGGCGCAACCCCTGTCATTTATATCACATTCCCGCTGGGGGATTCGAGAGAGATCTCAGGGCCATCATCACGAAGGACCTAAATGTCGGATTTAATTGCAAGCCAATGGTCCGAAGGGCTAGCGCCCAGTTGTGCTTACTTACAAGTACCCTCGGGGACATACACCCTTCCCTCTTCACAATTATTTACGGGTCGCACATCCGTCCCCTGCCCAAGGGGGACATCTGAGCGTGTGCCCCCTGACCAGTTGCTGGAATTCGACTTCACTTTATGCGAACAGAAGCGTGCGCATCGTTGAAGTATGTAACTGACTTGGGGTGTTGAAACGTCTATAATTCAGTAGGTTTCCATCTGTGCGGTACTAAACCACAACGCTGTCCTCCACCGAGACATGAAGAGCAGCTGTTAGCATGATTGTTAACTTGACCGTATCTGCTATCTTGGTGTGGCGCTCAGGCTTGTGTTCTGTTTCGATCCAGTGGGTTATGCTAACTAGGATTTCGGTTCTTGCGAATTCATCAACGTTAGATTGGCCAAAGGGGAGCAGCCAGACAAACGGCAGTTACGCTCGTTGTGGATGGCATCAGTGTGTTCTGTTTTGGTTCGGCTTGAGGTTTGTTCTGACCTGGTCCGGTTTTGTGTGTTTGACTTGTTTGTCTCTGCAGCAGTATTGTTGGTGTCATAAGTGTGTGGCTCTTGAGCCTGTGCATAGCCATTACAATCTGGTTGTTGGCGGTGGTCGATATTGTTGGATTTGTGTGTCACCCGCTGTTTTGTGGTACAGGCTTTTGAGTTAAAGGCACCGGTTGACGGCCCTAACCACTCTGTTGTCTACGTCTGGACGTCCGAGCAGTATCCAAGCCCGTATAAAATATGTCACGGCATAAACCGGATTGCCATATCTGTTGTTTTGTGGTAATGTGGATAGGCGGAAACCCGTTACTATCAAACCCTGCCGCTATCCCGATAACCCCTCCAACACGAATCCTAAAGCAGGTAAAGTTCACACATATCTCAGTAACACGAAAACTAACCTGAGATGCGCCAAGGAACGAAAGATGTCCTCCGTTGAGACATGGAGTGAGCGCATGTATCTGGATCAACGCAGCACCACAAGACGGCCACAACGCCGCGTTGCACCGATCACAATGGAACTGAGCCGCTTTGGCATCGAAGTAGCAGCTTTGCGTGACACAAGGCTTTCAGATCAGGGTAGGCGCCAATAAGCAGGTGCCGCGTACACGTTACCTGGCAGGCAGTGCTAGGAAGCATGGTGTCTATTTTGCAATCGCTGAATGCATCAATGGTGTGATGATAGGCGAATCGTACGGCATCACCCCTCGAATCCTGTCCATGCACATGCGACTCGGTCAAGGTAGGTGTGCCATATTTCTTAGTGTTTATGGTCCAACTACGTCACACATTGATGATACAAAGAATCAGTACCATGACCAGCTGTCTGCCACAGACCGGTCGACATCAGTGAGTGACCGGCTGTTTGTTTTGGGTGACCTGAAGGGTCAAAGCGGGCGCGACTTCGTAGCCCGACCGGGAGTCGTCGAACTCTACGGGTTTGGTCCAGTCAACGAGAACGTTGTGTCCCACCTGTGTGCTACTCAGGAGCTGCCTATCACAACCACACGATTCCAGGTGGACGCGAGCGATATAACATACATCCATAGGAGGACCTTGACCTTGACCAAGTGGTTGAATTTTTACTGCGTGGTGTGTATTTCCGAATTTTGAGGACAAAACGAGTTTGGGGAGCTAAATCTAC
>JTDE01002874.1:0-13678 GCA_014338405.1 Paragonimus skrjabini miyazakii | reverse complement strand
AGTTCGGCATAACTCGTAAGGTAGGACGAATGGACGGAGCAGTTATAGGTGTGTAAGCATGAAGTACAGTTTGGCGTATTTTAAGTCAACTGGACGGAGCAGTTATTAAGGTGAATAAGTACGGCCTAATTAGGCGTTGATCATATCTTAAGTGAACTTGACGGAGCAGGTAGTAGTGCGAACGCATTCTACATACTTAGGCATTGCTCATAATTTATGTCAACTGGAGGGAGTAACGAATATTGTGAACGCATACTACATACTTGAGCGTTGCCCATGGTTTAAGTCAACTGCACGGAGCAGCTTCTGGTGTGAATACATACTACATACTTAGGCGTTGATCATGGTTTGAGTCAACCGGACGGAGCAGCTACCAATCTCAGCGCAAGACATATAAAGCGGAACAACCAACGTGTGCAATAATGTCGAAGTATATTATATGATTTGAATAGAATAGTCGAGACAAAAATTACGATGTGAATTCATTTCGTACACTCTCGTCAGCCGTAAACGTGTGACTAACATGAAAACAAAACAAAACAAGACAAATAAAACGGTCAACAGTACAAATTAGGCTTGATCGTGATTGGCGCTCACGGTCAAACCCACGGTAAACGAAGGTTGAAAGTCAGTTGTTTTTGTGCACATAGAACCGGCTGTTTACGGCTGATCAACAAAGCTTCAATATACTTGTGAAGTTGTGAGTTGTGAAAGCTCATCAAGATCCTAAACGAAGATGTGGTGTTGACACTGTGACCTGTAATCGATAAGTGCCTTGTAATAGATGAA
Source organism: Paragonimus skrjabini miyazakii (assembly GCA_014338405.1). Lineage (NCBI taxonomy): Eukaryota > Metazoa > Platyhelminthes > Trematoda > Plagiorchiida > Troglotrematidae > Paragonimus > Paragonimus skrjabini miyazakii. The sequence goes on along the minus strand of JTDE01002874.1, from coordinate 12,889 downwards.
GCGGCGTTTCGTCCTCGTTGAGTGTCACTCAGTGGCGTGTTAGACATTGCAACTCTCAACCAGTTTGGGATGTGCTCCTTGGCCCTGATTTCGAGCATCCTTGCTGTTCTACCAATGTATGTGTTTCCGCAACTGCAGGAAAACTGATTGGTGGAAAACATAGGGGTTTGCTTTTTGACTGGGGGTGGAGGTAACCTAGCGGTTTGTGAGAGTAGGGCAGGCTTTGCTGCATTATACACTCGCTTTAGCGCGGCGCTGATCATCTTACCAAAGGTGTTCAACAGACTATCTCCATTGAAGAGGAGCTTGATGTAAGCATCTTTTATGGGGACGTCCAAAGTTGTATTTTTCGCATGAGTAAATTTGCTCCACTTCTAAATGAAACGTTCGGGGAAATTGTTAGCACGAAGCGTTTCATACAACACTGATTTTTCGGCTCGTAATCTGTCTCGGGAGCATATTCTTGATGCCCCGTAAAACAGTGTGCGTACTAAAGATCTTTTGTATGCAACAGGAGCAAAACTCATAAAGTTCATTTATTGTCCCGTCCATGTTGGTTTACGGTACACAGAACGTTCGATAGAACCAACCGAACGACGCCTAACCAGGATGTCCAAGAAGGGCAAACTGTTCTCACCCTCGTACTCAACTGTGACTGACAGATTTGGGTGAACAGAGTTTAACGCTTGAATCATTTCTCCCAGTTGAGTTAACCTATGATAAGCGTTTGAGCATGGTACATGTATTCATGCTAGTAGTTGCTCCGTCCAGTTCACTCAAACTATGATCAACGCCTGACCAAGTAGTATGCGTTCACATTAGCGTTCACATTAGAAGTGTGCGCAAATATCACTCGGTGGCGATCATAGAATGCCTTCGTGATTCATAATGCATTCAGCACAATAGGTATTGTGGAAATCGATATGAAGAATGGTTTCGGCATCTGGTTGTTGACTAAATTTTCATTCGTGTATCATCATGAGAAGGCGGTAAAAGAGGGATTTGCCGCTCTTAGTTTGATTAAGTGCACTTGCCCTTGCACAGACAAAACATTTCAAATGCTCCACGTGGTTTATGTAAGACAGTTCTTTGAAAATGCCGATAGGGTTGTGTGCACCGGCCTGAAGATAGATATAGTCGCTGTCCAGCGAGTTCAGCGCACAGCTATCAATCTAATCACTGGCCTTAAACATTTCGAGTATGAGTCTAGACTTGAAGTTCTTGATTTGTGTCCACTTGAATATTGACGACTGTAGTGTGAGGTAATTCTCAAACACGTCTTTAGAGTAAGTCTAGTTGAGCAACTGTTTATCGTGACGAATGACGACGGCCGGCAAGGTGTAAAGTCTGGTACCCTTTTGCTCTCTTGTTCCACATTATTCTTCATGCCTGTTATGTTCATTGTACATGTAAACTACCTGTCAATTGTTTAAATGAATATACTTCGTCTTCACGCGCCTTGGCTTCTGCTTGCACGTGGTCGTTGTTACCAGGAGCTAACAGTGGCAACAGTCGATTTTAACACGCTGGAGGAATTGAATTCGCTGGAATTACCCTGTTATTCAAGAGGAGCGTTCTTGGAACTTGTAGCGGACGTAATGTTTTGAATTTTATCGTAGACAGTTACTGTAAGTTGTTTTATGACCTTGTCGATTCGTTTCTTGGTTCCACTGCATAAATTGTGAGCCATTTTTGCTTTATTTTTTAACGTTTGCTTAAGGTATTTTGTTCTTCCTTGCATACTCCCCGAAAAGACTTTTTTCGTTATCTAATTGGTTCCTTTTCTTTGTGAGTGACTTTGTTTTCCCTGAACATAACTGGTTCTGAACCAAATCCCGCTGCCGTGGAAAATGCAGTTTATGTTAAACTTCCCGAGTTCAGTATTCGTAATCCTAGGCCTTGGTTTGCTCAAGTCGAAGCCATCTTTTACCCTAGGCAGATACGCCCGCAAAAGTCTACGTATAATTTCGTAGTTGACAACCTCCCAGAACAAGTCGCTACTGAAATCGCCGACCTCATTTACGCTCGGCCTGGTGTTAGCCGGTGTGACACTTTAAAGGCCGCAATCATTGGACGGACTGCAGCAACCGATAGCAGAACTTGCGATAGCTTCTAGTATGAGTACAGTTGGGCGACAGAACACCTTCACAACTCCTCCGTCATATAACACAGCTTCAAAGCAAAAATACGGTAAATGAACCAATTCTGCGTGAGTTTTGGCACAAAAACCTGCCGGACGATATCTAACAAATATTGTCCGTACTCGATAAGCGTACACCATGTCAAAAACTGGCAGAACTGGTTGACCAGGTATACGAGAATTATCAAAGCCGGACGGTTTCCCATGTACACTTACCAGAGGTGTCGTCGAGCTATTGCTGGCAAACCGACCTAGACGCGCTGAAGCAACAATTCTCCGACATCACCGTACAGCTCTGTGCAATCACTAAACAACTGACAACACAATCGAGAGGCCCTTCATAACGCCGTCAATCCCGAAGCCGTTCATGCAGACGACGAGTTGATCAGTATGTGTGTTATTGTCAACGTCGACGGTGAACAGCTTCGGGATTGACGGCGTTATGAAGGGCCTCTCGATTGTGTTGTCAGTTGTTTAGTGATTGCACAGAGCTGTACGGTGATGTCGGAGAATTGTTGCTTCAGCGCGTCTAGGTCGGTTTGCCAGCAATAGCTCGACGACACCTCTGGTAAGTGTACATGGGAAACCGTCCGGCTTTGATAATTCTCGTATACCTGGTCAACCAGTTCTGCCAGTTTTTGACATGGTGTACGCTTATCGAGTACGGACAATATTTGTTAGATATCGTCCGGCAGGTTTTTGTGCCAAAACTCACGCAGAATTGGTTCATTTACCGTATTTTTGCTTTGAAGCTGTGTTATATGACGGAGGAGTTGTGAAGGTGTTCTGTCGCCCAACTGTACTCATACTAGAAGCTATCGCAAGTTCTGCTATCGGTTGCTGCAGTCCGTCCAATGATTGCGGCCTTTAAAGTGTCACACCGGCTAACACCAGGCCGAGCGTAAATGAGGTCGGCGATTTCAGTAGCGACTTGTTCTGGGAGGTTGTCAACTACGAAATTATACGTAGACTTTTGCGGGCGTATCTGCCTAGGGTAAAAGATGGCTTCGACTTGAGCAAACCAAGGCCTAGGATTACGAATACTGAACTCGGGAAGTTTAACATAAACTGCATTTTCCACGGCAGCGGGATTTGGTTCAGAACCAGTTATGTTCAGGGAAAACAAAGTCACTCACAAAGAAAAGGAACCAATTAGATAACGAAAAAAGTCTTTTCGGGGAGTATGCAAGGAAGAACAAAATACCTTAAGCAAACGTTAAAAAATAAAGCAAAAATGGCTCACAATTTATGCAGTGGAACCAAGAAACGAATCGACAAGGTCATAAAACAACTTACAGTAACTGTCTACGATAAAATTCAAAACATTACGTCCGCTACAAGTTCCAAGAACGCTCCTCTTGAATAACAGGGTAATTCCAGCGAATTCAATTCCTCCAGCGTGTTAAAATCGACTGTTGCCACTGTTAGCTCCTGGTAACAACGACCACGTGCAAGCAGAAGCCAAGGCGCGTGAAGACGAAGTATATTCATTTAAACAATTGACAGGTAGTTTACATGTACAATGAACATAACAGGCATGAAGAATAATGTGGAACAAGAGAGCAAAAGGGTACCAGACTTTACACCTTGCCGGCCGTCGTCATTCGTCACGATAAACAGTTGCTCAACTAGACTTACTCTAAAGACGTGTTTGAGAATTACCTCACACTACAGTCGTCAATATTCAAGTGGACACAAATCAAGAACTTCAAGTCTAGACTCATACTCGAAATGTTTAAGGCCAGTGATTAGATTGATAGCTGTGCGCTGAACTCGCTGGACAGCGACTATATCTATCTTCAGGCCGGTGCACACAACCCTATCGGCATTTTCAAAGAACTGTCTTACATAAACCACGTGGAGCATTTGAAATGTTTTGTCTGTGCAAGGGCAAGTGCACTTAATCAAACTAAGAGCGGCAAATCCCTCTTTTACCGCCTTCTCATGATGATACACGAATGAAAATTTAGTCAACAACCAGATGCCGAAACCATTCTTCATATCGATTTCCACAATACCTATTGTGCTGAATGCATTATGAATCACGAAGGCATTCTATGATCGCCACCGAGTGATATTTGCGCACACTTCTAATGTGAACGCTAATGTGAACGCATACTACTTGGTCAGGCGTTGATCATAGTTTGAGTGAACTGGACGGAGCAACTACTAGCATGAATACATGTACCATGCTCAAACGCTTATCATAGGTTAACTCAACTGGGAGAAATGATTCAAGCGTTAAACTCTGTTCACCCAAATCTGTCAGTCACAGTTGAGTACGAGGGTGAGAACAGTTTGCCCTTCTTGGACATCCTGGTTAGGCGTCGTTCGGTTGGTTCTATCGAACGTTCTGTGTACCGTAAACCAACATGGACGGGACAATAAATGAACTTTATGAGTTTTGCTCCTGTTGCATACAAAAGATCTTTAGTACGCACACTGTTTTACGGGGCATCAAGAATATGCTCCCGAGACAGATTACGAGCCGAAAAATCAGTGTTGTATGAAACGCTTCGTGCTAACAATTTCCCCGAACGTTTCATTTAGAAGTGGAGCAAATTTACTCATGCGAAAAATACAACTTTGGACGTCCCCATAAAAGATGCTTACATCAAGCTCCTCTTCAATGGAGATAGTCTGTTGAACACCTTTGGTAAGATGATCAGCGCCGCGCTAAAGCGAGTGTATAATGCAGCAAAGCCTGCCCTACTCTCACAAACCGCTAGGTTACCTCCACCCCCAGTCAAAAAGCAAACCCCTATGTTTTCCACCAATCAGTTTTCCTGCAGTTGCGGAAACACATACATTGGTAGAACAGCAAGGATGCTCGAAATCAGGGCCAAGGAGCACATCCCAAACTGGTTGAGAGTTGCAATGTCTAACACGCCACTGAGTGACACTCAACGAGGACGAAACGCCGCTTCATCTATTACAAGGCACTTATCGATTACAGGTCACAGTGTCAACACCACATCTTCGTTTAGGATCTTGATGAGCTTTCACAACTCACAACTTCACAAGTATATTGAAGCTTTGTTGATCAGCCGTAAACAGCCGGTTCTATGTGCACAAAAACAACTGACTTTCAACCTTCGTTTACCGTGGGTTTGACCGTGAGCGCCAATCACGATCAAGCCTAATTTGTACTGTTGACCGTTTTATTTGTCTTGTTTTGTTTTGTTTTCATGTTAGTCACACGTTTACGGCTGACGAGAGTGTACGAAATGAATTCACATCGTAATTTTTGTCTCGACTATTCTATTCAAATCATATAATATACTTCGACATTATTGCACACGTTGGTTGTTCCGCTTTATATGTCTTGCGCTGAGATTGGTAGCTGCTCCGTCCGGTTGACTCAAACCATGATCAACGCCTAAGTATGTAGTATGTATTCACACCAGAAGCTGCTCCGTGCAGTTGACTTAAACCATGGGCAACGCTCAAGTATGTAGTATGCGTTCACAATATTCGTTACTCCCTCCAGTTGACATAAATTATGAGCAATGCCTAAGTATGTAGAATGCGTTCGCACTACTACCTGCTCCGTCAAGTTCACTTAAGATATGATCAACGCCTAATTAGGCCGTACTTATTCACCTTAATAACTGCTCCGTCCAGTTGACTTAAAATACGCCAAACTGTACTTCATGCTTACACACCTATAACTGCTCCGTCCATTCGTCCTACCTTACGAGTTATGCCGAACTTTACTCAATGCTTAGACACTTATAACTGCTCCGTCCATTCGTCCTACCACAGCAGTTATGCCAAACCGTTCCCTATGCCAAAACACATAGGTGGACGAGTGAAGTCACGAGGGACAGAAACACGAGGATAGGATCGTGAATTATGTATTTGATAATTGTGGATCAATGTAAATACTATCTCCACTTTTTACAAGCACAGTATGTATCCTTCGGTTTTCATATGTCATTGGTGTTCTCCAGGATGATTGAAACCGTGTATCACATAAAGGCTTCATCATCATGTCGTTCATCGCAAGTGATATCTGCAAGAAATCTGTGTACGCATATATGAAGGGACTTACTTTCTGAAATTACATCAGCAGGATAGTCGCTCCAGGTGATGTTGATTCGCGCTTTTTTCGGCCCGTGTGAAAGCGTCATACCGTCAGCGGACCGGTCTTAGTCAACATTCGTTGTGGGTGGTGTGCTAGACTTGCACTCCGTTATTGCCGGGGAAGTGCAAACAACAGGTGAAATGAATGGAACCCCAACTGATACAGAATGACAAGAGCAAACGCAAGACCACGAGCAGTATCTCTCTCACGAACGAACGCAACGATATTGCAAAGCGGTACGGAAATCAGAGCTCAAATATCGGAACGCAACTCTCACAACTTAGAACCCCCCAACAAGTAAGAATAAAGACGGCCTTCAAACGAGCTTTATTTACTGCTCAGCCCGAAGGCAAAATTGCGATTTACAACAACTGTATTTATAGGTTTGGATCGGCCTTTGGCCTAGGTCGCCGAATGGACCAATCAGAAGCGAGCGTAGCTTCCTGGACGTTCCAGAATTCTCACGAGCTTTCTAGTTCCCGGGAAATGAAGAAATCCATTTTCCTTGCAAATAATGCGAATTTTTAGAAAAAAGTGCCTTCTCCCAACAGTTACACAATAGAATATCACAGCTGAACACCATATGGGCTGCCCTCATTTGAGCAACCACCTTATCTATAAAAAAAGTTTTCACCGCAATGTGATTGCCCACCATTTCACGAAAAATTTCGAAAAGTCTACTTTGTGAAGCATACTTCTAACTACGAACGTACCCGTACATCACGGGTCGGCCGTGTCCCATACCGTCTCTCACTAGAAACTGATATAACTTCCCACTTCCAAAGTATGATGAAATATACAATGGCATACTTGTGCCTGTTTGGCCCGTGAGTTGCATCCACATTTGGAACCGTCGAAATAGTTCAATCTGCGTTCGCTGCGCGAAGCAGATATGCGTATATCGGTTGCCTTCATCCCTCAGAGTGCGTACCACACCTATAGCACCAACCACCGACAGCACCACATCAAGGTTCTCCAGCATAATGTGATCAATCTTACGTAACAAACTCACTTAATATTGCAAGTTTTAACTTGCGGCGGATGTTTCCAACGCCAGCGGTTGTGATAAACCTCCCGAAAACACCCGCTACATACTGCTTAATGTCGGCAGTTGGTGTATTGTACTGGAACAGACTCCTGCACTCGTTCAATTCACCGACGGTGAGTCCACGATTCTTAAGATGGGACTCATATAGCAGACGGTTGAGAGGGTGGTTGTGCTCCAACTCGAAAAAGCTCACAACCAGACAGGCATCTCGTCGGACCACATGAAATCGTGATCTGCAACATGTGTTACGAGAACTGATTCGGTAAAAGCAACAACAGTTAACCCACTAGATACGTCGCACACCCCTGCATACACTCTTACGCCTTTTGTACTTTGTACAACGATAACAAATCTGCACGGTTTTCAGGAAACCACGTCATCTTACCCTATCGTACTTCAAGGTAGTTTTCGACCTACTGCTCGTCCCACGAAGGTGAGTAACGCCCACCTCGTTCATGTACCTCTGAAGACACTCCTGAAAGTGTGAGAAGGTGCGAAATTCACGATCCTCAAACATCGCCTTGAAAAAAGCAATATAATTCATTTCCTACAAATAAAAAATAAACAACTGGAAGTGAAGTAGGAAAACGAACGGCAAAAGTTAAAAAGTACATTAAAAATAACCCCAGCATTCTTGTGATAGCATTTGCATACGAAATCGACAACAACAACTGCAGACATACCAGTTTTCGAAAAACAATTACCAGAAGGCGGTTTTTAATTAATGGTCAGTTAAAACAAACAGTTATGAGGCCATGGTACAGACTTCGACGATTTCAATTTCTGCATCAGCTGCTAAGCCATTAACACGATTTATTCCAAGGAAATAATTCCGCCGAACACGACAGCTCAGGAACTCACGTTCTACGGCTAGCATTCATGGCCGCTGGGGCAGGGTCCCACTTCCATGAGGTAGAAAGTGATCAACCTCACTCTTGTACTCTTGGTTGGTCGCTGTAATCTTCTGACCAAATACAGACTAACCGCAGTTGTTGCTGGTGCATCCAAACGCTTGAAGCGCTTGCGTATGACGTCATTTGTAACAACTCGCCCGCTCACAGCTAAATCTCTAATAATTACCCTGGAGTCCGCAGGGAACGCTCATGTCCAACAAACCTCCTGTTGGCCACTGATCACCGGACGCAGTCAGCCGAACAAAGCATAGAAACGGATGTCATATATCTGGTTTTTGCTGAGAAGTTCCGTCACGTAAATTACACCACGTTACTCAACAGAATGCAAAACCTTAAAGTTCCCAGTACTCCGCTTGTTTGGTCATACTGCCACTTCACCAACAGCTGTTGCGCGTTCAGATCACCCCTTGGTTTTATGGTTCCAATTAAAGCAGTAGTAGAGTTCTTCAAAGCCGGAATCGCGGACCACTTTTCTCCCTAAGTTAAGTGAATAACACAACCTACTCAACACCCCCTCCTCTCTCGCTATTCACGGATGATTTGAAACTATGTTGCAACTTCAAAACTCCCGAAGCTTCTGGCCTTTCGAAAAGCGATTTAGACATTTCACCTGACTGGTCACATACCCCGGCAAACTGCCGTTCATCGTGCCTCATATGAAAATGTTGTCGTTTATATAATATACGTCGACATTATTGCACGCTTTTGTTGGAACTGGTCCAACAGATTAATACCCAGTCTAGAATCACTATCGAAAACCAATCGACATTGAAAAGCAAGGACTCTGCGCGTTGACCCTTGTGCATTAGTTTCGATCCAGGAAAATGGAGTACAGATAAAAGCACGACAAGCTAGCGGGACACGGAGCGAGTTGTGATTATAGCCCCGGGACGGATATTACAAATGGAATAGCTTGACTAAAATAGAGGTAGGCAAAAGCCAGGACCATCAAAAATGTACAAGTGAATGCGACTATCAAAAATATCATTTACTATAGTCGCTACATAGCTCTCCCGCAGAAGGCTAGTAAGTATTACACAGGCCTCCGTTATTCCAGAGGGAAAAATATATAGATATCATGTCTTTCTTATCAATCACAGTTACAGGGTGATAAACACGAAGAATAATGATATGGAATGGGAATGTCAAACTCCGGGAGAGGTTCTGTCGGAAAAATGGCCGCTGCGCTGTTAGTTTTTGTTATTTATTCTTCGGTGCGTTTCTTCTCTATCGCAGCGGGCTGCCCAACCCTAAAAACTCTTGAGAAAAAAGAAGGTAGGTTTGTCCAATGCTGTACGATAAGTAGCTGGAGTTGTCTTTCCACGCACCATGCTCAGATAGTCTGTAAAGGAGAAACACTGTGAAATACCCCCACGACTGGCGGAAATGGATAACTCACCGTGTTAACGTATCCGGTCGACTAAATAGTTTCATAACCGACGACATTGCGGACCCTTCAATTTTGAATATGATTACCTTCGTTTTTTCTTCTTTTTCTTTTGTTGCTGTCTAAAGTTGGTAGACTCTAGAAAGAAGAGGGTTAGCATACGAATAATCCTGGTCCAGGAAAACGCCGTTTGGGTTGCGAACCTGGTAACGCGTGAGATAACTATAAAGGCATGATAGTCGAAACAAAGATTTGTGTATTTTTTTGTTTTTGTACGCATGTGCATGCCATGAGAAAAACGTCATTTCCAAAAATAAAAAATGTTAACATATTCTGCAAAACGTAGTGGCTTGAGAAGGCCCCTACCAAGCCGATTATGCCTAGAGGTAGAGGGGGCAGTGGTTGAGGTTGCGGGAGTTGCAGAGGGTTCCGGAATCGGAACGCTTTTTTTGGGCATCGGGGTTTCTGGCGAGGAACGTTACTTGTCGACGGGAGGGCGGCTGATGTTTCCTCCATGAATGCTGGTTTCAGCTTGTCGACAGATACTACCTCGCGTTTGCCGTTTCGGTTAACGGTGGAGGTTTTCGTGTCCCTTACGAGCCCACGATAGGGGCCGGTGTATGGGGGTTGCAGTGGTCGGCGAAGGTCATCCGTACGAGGGAAAACATCTGTGCACGAGTAAAGTTTAGCTTGCACATGTACAGCTGGTGATTGCTCCCTAGGCTGCACCGGACGTAGTTTTCGCATGTGGTGCGCCAAATGAGCTGTGTAACTGCCGTAATCGTACGATGTTGAAGGCGCAGGTGAGACGAGTTCATCTGGTAACTTAAGTGTGCAGCCAAAAACAAGTTCCGCTGCTGTAGCGTTTACGTCCTCTTTAACTGTGTTTCGCAGTCCTGACAGTACTATCGGGAGTGCCTCTTTCCAAGAAGGATTAGCATTGGCACCAAGAGGGGCTTTCAGTTGAGGATGAAGACGTTCAACCATCCTATTTGCTGCTGGGTAATAAGCCGTAGTGCGAATGTGCTTGCTTCCTAGCGTATTAAAGAGGGCTGCGAAATGTCTTTTGAAGTGTGATCCACGATCTGTGGTCACCACCTCTGGACAACCGAATGGTGCCACCCAACATTCCAGGAAGGCGCTGGCTACCGTTTATGAGGAGCTGTTAGTTAGCGGTATGGCTGCAGGCCATCTTGTAAAGCGGTCAACACACGTCAACGGATAAATAGAGCCACTAGAGGGTGGTAAGGGGCCCACCAGATCGACGAGCATGTGGTGAAAACGTGTTTCTGGCAAAAAAGTACCAAGGGGGCTCTATGTATGACGGTGGACTTTGGAACGCTGGCATTGGAGGCAAGAACGGCTCCAATTGCGGACATCATGGTTTACCTTAGGCCGTACGGAATGTTCAGTGACAAGTTTAACCGAAGCGTGTATGCCAGGATGAGATATATTTTGCAGTGTATCGAACAATGTGCGGCGGAAAGATGCAGGCACTACAGGGCGAGGTGTGCCCTGGGAAGTATCGCAAAGGATCGTTCCATCTGACGATGTCAGAGTTATGGGTTGGATTGTGAGAGAACTCTTTTGACGAAGGTGCTCGATCACAGGATCGGTGGCTTGTGCGGCAGTCACGGCTGCCAAATCGATGCTATTGTCAGCAATTGTGCTGAGGTTATTGATGCGTAAAAGAGCGTTCGCGACAGTGTTGTCGTTACATGAGACATGTCGTATATCAGTCGTAAACTGAGAGATATAGTCCAAGTGCCTAACTTCCCTTGGGGAATGCCTGTCGGATGAAGTGTTTAAAGAATATATTAACGGTTTGTGATCAGTATAGACTGTGAAGGTCATGCCTTCTGCCGAGTGCCGGAAGTGGCGGATGCCTAAATAGATCGCTAGTAACTCTCTACCAAACATGCTGTAGCGGAATTCCGCTGGTTGTAAGCGTTTGGAGAGGGAAACTGAAGGTTCCCACTGCTTACGAAGGAATTGCTGTAAAACAGCGCTGGCAGCTTTGCCGGAAGCGTCGGTTACGATTGACAGTGGTGCGTTCGGATCAGGATGAGCAAGGAGAGTTAAGTCGGCAACCGCATCCTTGACCTCAATGAACGCAGTGCGTACAGCCTCAGTGCACTGGAATTTGCGTTCACCTCCATCGAGAAGATCCGTTATTGGCTGCATTATGTGCGCACAACGAGGTATGAAACGTCGGTAGTAGTTGACCAGACCACTTAAACGACGGAGTTGCTTAAAGGAAGTTGGTTCTGGGTATTCACGGATGACTTTTACCTCATCTGTTAGTGCGGCGATTCCATTTTTTGAGATCCCGTGACCCAGAAATTCTATCATATCCTTACCTAGTTTGCATACAGTGGAATTAACTGTGACGCCGTTTTGGGTCAGACGTTCGAGTAGGGTGCGAAGATGCGTAGGTTGTTCTTCCTGTGAAGTGCTTGCAGCTAAAATATTATCTAGATAAGGGTAAACAAAGTCGAAACCGCGCGTCACTTCATGAATGAAGTATTGAAAAGTTTGAGCTGCGTTGCTCAAGCCAAATGGCATTCGAAGAAACTCGAAAAGGCCGGAAGGAATTATTGCTACGGTTTTGGGCATATCGTCTTTGGCTACTGAAATCTAGCGATAAGCTCGTACTAGATCTATCTTGCTAAAGATGTTCTTTTTATGCAAACAAGTAGTTAAACCCCGCATGTACGGGATTGGGTATTTGTCAGGGACGGTTGATTTGTTGAGCCTGCAGTAATCACCGCATAGGCGCCAACCACCTGATTTCTTAGGGACCATATGTAGCGGCGAGACCCATGGACTCTCAGAAGGGCGTATTATCCCGAGTTCGAACATGTGCTCAAACTCTGCCCTGGCGAGTTTTAGTTTGTCGGGAGCCAACCGGCGAGGCCGTGATGAGTGACATTGGAGGTCACTGTTTGAATATCGTTTGATGTGCGAACGAGCTGCGGGAACTCAGTGAAGAGATCCACGAATTGTCTAGGAGCGGCGGGTTGAGAGTATATGGGTATTATTGTTGTAACTGTTGCGTGCGTTCCGGGTATTCTTAACTTAGTGCTGGAATAAATTAGCAAACGGCGTCTCGTATCAACCATAAGGTCAAAATGCCGCACAAAGTCGATCCCGACGGTGGCAAAAGGTACCGCGGCAACTGTAAACACGCAGCGGAATGTCCGCCGGAGGCCTAAATTAAGCTTCAAGGATCGCTGTCCGTATGTGGTTATAGGCGTACCATTTGCAGCGCGGCGCTGTGGGCTGTGGAGGTTTGACTCCTCGTCTTTTGTAG